>MAVT02000310.1:0-37678 GCA_001702395.2 Diaporthe helianthi | reverse complement strand
TAGTTAAAAAAAAACTATAATTATAAGTCTTTTAACCTTATACTTAGGAGGGATAATTAACTTATATAAAGGGAGATTTAAAGCTGTTATTTAGTAATGAAATATTTATAAGCTTTCTCTTCTTATATATATATGAAATTCTTGTGTATTTCTAAATACTAGTTAAGTATTTAAATTTGATTAACTTATACGAAAATATAAAGGTTTAATAATATATTAAAGTATTTAAAAGCTTTTAAAGTTCTATAATTAGTAAGCTAAAAAATAGTATTAATATATATCTTATAATAATAAAATATTTATCTACGGTCTAATAAATTAATAGTTTTATAAACGGTGTAAAATTATTTTATATAATAAGTTTAACTAAAATGAAATGCTCGCTATAGTTCTAACTTAGACTTATTAATTAAATAGTCTAGCTATAGGCTCTATAGTATTAGTTTGAATTTTAAACCTAAGTGACTGTCCTAGCTATTTCTAAGCGCTAATACTACAAGATGTGTAAATATCCATTAAACCCTTTAGTTAATTTTGCATCTGAACTCGGGTTCTTATACCTAAACGTCAACCTTTCGCCCTTCCAGTGATCAAAATACCACCGCCATCAGCTCTAAGAAATCAAATTTTACTCCGAATATATATCTTTGTGCTCGGCAAGACAACACGGCCACACGAACCTTTCACTCATAAAATATTCTCGAAACTATCTATGGATGAGAGACCTCCTACACAGGCTGGCCATTCTGGCCATCGCGACCCTGTCGCTAGCGACCCCTCTTCCTCGACGCACCCAAAATGACAAAATTGCCCGCGGGGGATGTGACTGGAGCGTGTCCAACGACTGGAGCGTTTCCGACGACTGGAGCGTTTCAAACGATTGGAGTGTTTCGAACGACTGGAGTAGACAGACATCTGGAAGGAAAGACAGTCAAGGTATTCGAATGTGACAAACAAAATGATTCCAAGGTCTCTTGGAATTTGAAATAAATACTATGCCTCTTGCAGGTGAAGAATGGTGAATTTCTGCGCAAAAGTTGCACGTGAGAAGCTCTTCTTTTGTTCCCCAAGATCAATCGTCACGTGCACAACTTCTATAATACTCAAGACTACAAGAATGTACTCTGGGCTGTATCAAGTCTATAATAGTTTCCACAACTAAAGCATCATTTATAGTTTAGAATAAAACCCCCCAAAGCTTATATCCCAAAACGTCTTGTTAGTCCAACTGGGAAGGATTGTTACTCCTAAGCCTGAAGTGCTTAAGTGCTGTCTTGAGTGTTGTGGCATCCACGGACTCCAAGGTTGCAGAGAGTAAGTAGCTGGCGAAAGTAACTTAGAAAAGATTTGGCTGAAGGAGAGATGGGCTGTTGTGGTTGCATCTACCCCACAATCCCACAATAGATGGCAGATGACGCTGGCCGTGATCTCTAGCACAGCTGGCACCCTTGACAGAATAAGTTGTATAGTGGCCTAAATCAGGTAAATCGAAGAGAAAAGATGATGCGACGCATGTCATGCGGTGTGTTGGCGGACTGACTTGACTGCCTTTGAGTTTAATTATTCTGACCAGTGAGTGGCATAGGTTTCAGCAGTGGGGCGAGACTTTGTCGTGGCCGTGGAAGGCAGAGAGCGTCAATATAACGGTGACAGCATTTCGTGGCGAGGGCGGAAAAGAGAGCAGGATCAGTGGACCTGTCGCTCAGCCGTTCGCATCGCATCCGAGGACATATCACCAGGACTGGTAAGAAGGGTGCTGTAAAGATGCAATACAAAACAAATGACGGAGTGATGCAGCCATATGAAACCATGTCGCAGGAAACCAAAAAGCAGAACTACTCCCAACCTAAACTACATTCTTCTGCTCCTCCTGCATCTACGACTAGAACCCAGTGCTCCGGAGTCATAGCCTATTGTGACAATGTGTACATGTGTATTTTGATGGAATGATGCCCCTCCAATCCCATCATTTTCCTTCCGTTCATTCCAATCCTCCCAGTCGTGGCCTGGCCGCATGCAAATGCTCGAGAAAGAAAAGAGCTTCTTTGTGATCGCAAGCTGAGCCCTTATTTTTGTGTACGACCGCGATGTCGTCGATTGATGCTTTGGGACAGAACGTTGAGACTCGTCTTGCCAACGCCTCCACTCCCCAAAGCTGGCTCGCGGCCGAGGCTGGCAGCAATGCGCTTAGCATGAGACGTTGATAGCAGCCTTGGAGTTCATGAGAAGGGCAACAATCAGTCCGTAAAGACCTGTGGCTCATGTTAGTATATTGCGAACAAGGCGAGCAATTCTCGACAGGCAGGTAGGCAGGATTGCTTCTAAAAATAACTCACCCAAGACTTCAGCGAAAATGAGAATCAGAATCATGCCGACGAATAGCCTGGGCTGCTGGGCAGTACCACGGACACCAGCGTCACCGACGATACCGATAGCGAAACCGGCAGCCATACCGGCCAGACCGACAGCGAGACCGGCACCGAGCTGGATGAAGCCGGTGAACAGGGCGTAGTCAGCCTGTTTCAGGCCGTCGGAGATCAGCACAGACACGACCAGACCGTAGATACCAATGATACCAGCCATAATGACGGGAACAATGTCTAGAGATGTGTGAGCATGGTGGAGAGTGGCTTCGGCCCAGCCGAGGTGGTGGTGACGTACTCTTCACGATGAGGTCAGGTCGCAGGACACCCATGGCCGAGATACCAACACCAGACTTGGCGGTACCGTATGATGCGCCAAGGCATGTGAAGACGATAGCAGATGTGCAGCCCATGGCGCCGAAGAAGGGCTAGAGATGGATTAGTATTGTATTGGATATAGGCGGTGTTGTGCTCGATGATGGGATCGGCTTCGGTGGAGCTCGGCAGGATGACGACGACGACGAACACACGTGGTCGAGGAGGTACTAACCGCGTAGACGGGGCTGAAAACACCATGATTAGCTTATGGAACAGGACAGAATATGTGTTAAGATGGAATGGTGTTCGCCACGGATGTAGACCTCCAGATCCGGAGCTTCAGCTCGCAAGATCATGGCTGGGGAGCTCTAGGGGAGGGCTCCCAGAGCAGCATGGCAGTGCTTACCAAAGATCCGTAGACATGTTGACGTTTGTTGTGTGGAGGATGAAACAAAAGTTAAGAGAGTGTTGTGCAGGCTATTTGGGATCTGGACTGGAGTTGTTGCGATGGCAGCTCGAGGTCGTCGAAGTGGAGGCGGTAGCGTAGAGTGTGAAGCTTTGAGCAGTTGGACAGGCGGATGATGGTGACGGTTCGAGTTGCGTTGAGAGGTTGGCGAGGTGGTCCCAGGGCTCCCTTTGATTGGGCGAAGGTTTTGCTCACTTTGCAGCGGGCGGATCCAACAGCACAGCACAGCGCCCACATAGACCAAGTCGACCACTGGAGATGAGCAGCTAGTTTCGCACCAGTGGACCGCGGCAGGCGAGCATAGACCAGCACACTTACCTAAGCATTCGCGCCGGCGCCGCATCAATGAGGTGTCCTATCAGTTCGCTTGCTTATCGGCAGACCCACCTTTCTATGGAGCCTTGGCCCAGAGCTTGAACCTTTTTTTTTTTTTGGCTTTGGCCGGCAAGCATTGAATCCACAAGACGAACACGACACCCACCGTCACCTCTTCTCACCACCACAGGGCGATCTACGGAAAGGAACCCTGCCGATTTTCATACCTCCGAACAAAATGTCCAACCAGAACGAGTCCGCCGCCTGGCCCATCGCCGATGCCGCCCTGACCCAGGTATGAGCAACGCCCGAAACCGATTTGCCTACACTGCAAGAAATGACTGACAAGAAATATAGGAAATCCTGGATCTGCTGCAGTCGAGTGCCCACTATAGGCAGCTCAAGAAGGGAGCCAACGAGGCGACTAAGGCCCTGAACCGTGGAACCGCCGAAATTGTCGTTCTCGCTGCTGTAAGTCAACCCGCCGTGGATAATTTTCTCTTCGACCATGGGAATGAAAGAAAGGCTAATTTTGCTTGCTCAGGACACCACCCCTCTTGCTATCCTCCTGCACATCCCTCTCCTGGCTGAGGACAAGAACACACCCTATGTCTACGTCCCCAGCAAGGTCGCTCTGGGCCGCGCATGCGGTGTCTCGAGGGCCGTCATCTCAGCCGCCATCACCTCCAACGAGTCTTCCGACCTGATGGGCCAGATCCGCGCGCTGAAGGACAAGGTCGAGAGGCTGGCCATCTAAGCAAGATATCGGTTGTCCCCCGGACTGGGGCGGTCGCATATTACAGTACCTCCTGCATGATGGCGGTACAAGGTATCGTGTACCAGCATTATTGGGAAATGTAACCCAGTTAGATCGGGGCGGTTTCTTCGGAAGTATTTGCAAGGATAGCAGAAATGTGATCAAGCATATAGTTCTGGAAAGACACTGACAGTTCCAAGACAATTGAAATCGGACACCACAATGAAGCAATGAAGTATGTTGATTGTATGATATGATTCTGGTAAACCCAGCACTCTGAAGTCGGAATTGTTATCTACAACCGGCCTCGGCTGGCATGGCGACCTGTCTGTACCTTGGCAGCTATTTCTGGTTATGCGGTCGGAAAGCTGCGACCTCGGAAGTGCTGACCTGTTACGCAAGTGTTCACATTTGCTGTACCTTTTTTGCCAAGGACAGCGTGCAGCGCAAAACGGACCAAATAACTTGGACAATCCAAAAACTCATTAGAGGTGACTGTCTAATAATTGTCCAGGAGTTTAGCTTGAGATTTGCAGATGCTAATCTCAGACATACGTCATGCTACAGCTCCATGTGGTGCTGCAGCGAATTGTGGTTGAGTGATGCTCCAGCCTGCTGGTCCGCATGCGCACATGCACTCGAGGCAAGTGCCCCGCCAACGCGACCTCGACATCATACATCGGCCCAGACTGAGACCGGTCTCTGACCTGTGACCATGGCACTCCCGCACCCCATACACACATCATGACGGTACTTCTCCGTGTTTAGCTATGAACTCGCCCAGGAATATCATCGGCCCCTAAATCACTCTTCTCTTGCGCGCCTGAATCTTGTCTGCGCCAACGTCGAAAGATGCCATCCCTTGCCCGCAAGGTTATAATTGCCGCCGCAGTGGACGGCCTCCTCATTCAACCTCTTGCGACCAAGAAGGAACACAAGCCCTCGTCTCCGGTCAGCCTGCGCTATGGAGATGCTGCGATATCATTTGTCTCCCGGGAAGGGCTGCCGGACCTGTCGAAGCCCAACTCCTCGTTCGAGGCCTTCGGAATTGTTGGTCAGTCTGCACGGGATAGCTTGCATCGCGTCCCTCAAACCGACGGCCTTCTCGGGCCTTTCCCAGAGCGAAAGCTAATAGCGATCTCCTATCAATAGGTCTAATCACGGTCTCCCGCTTCAGCTATCTTGTCTCCATCACCCGGCGCAAGCAGGTCGCCGTGATCCGTGGCCACCCAGTCTACGTCATCACCGAGGTTGCCCTAACCCCGTGCTCTTCCTACAACGATGCCAGTGAAGCGGTTGCAAAGACCGCCATACAACCAGGGCGCAAGGAGGCTGGAGAATCCGCCGGAGATGACACAGACAACGACACCGAGGACGACACCGACACAGATACGGCTTCGATTAAGAGCGATGAGGTGCCTACCGATGACGAGCGCCCGGATACATCAGATGGGTCAAAACCTTCGGCTACCAGCGTTGCCAAGGATGTAATGACCCGGCGTGGAAGCTACGGCCGGTTTGCTCAACGGTGGTTTAGTAGCAGCGGCTGGACCCTGGAGCAGAAGCGGAGCATGGGCCTTAGCCAGTCTGAAGAGAACGTCAGCAACGCCGTGAATAAGGTTGCTGATGGCAACTTGCCAGGAGACTCAAACGCCCCTGCGGCGAGCAAGGAGGATACTGCATCATCAGAGGCGGCTGGAGTTCCTGTGGAGGATGCAAAAGAAGAACAGCTGGCGCCACCAGCACTGCTGCCCAAGCTACTGCGGAGCACCCAGATTCTCTTCGGTTCTTCCCAAAGCTACTACTTCTCGTACGACTACGATATCACTCGGAGTGTGTCAAGGCAGCGCGAGGCTACATCTCTAGGCGAGGCGCCGCTTTACCGCAGAACCGATCCAATGTTCTTCTGGAATCAGAATGTGATACAACCTTTTATCGATGCAGGGATCGATTCGCTCGCATTGCCGCTGATGAAGGGTTTCGTGGGGCAGAGAAAATTTACCGTGGACAGCCATCCGGAACAGTTGGATGAGTACAAGGGTTCTGTGGAGATGAACGACTTCGCTACCAATTGGTCAACAACGGGGCCGGACTCTGAAGCAGCTCCTCCGTCGTCGTCGGATGCAAAGAATGCAGTCAAACCCAGAACGTCAGAGCGGCAATTCGATATCACTGTGATATCAAGACGATCAGTGAAAAGAGCCGGGCTGCGGTACCTCAGGCGTGGGATCGACGAGGAGGGGTGGTGCGCAAACTCGGTCGAGACGGAGCAGATTCTCTCCCCAGCTACCGTCGACACAAACTCGAAGATATACTCCTTCTTGCAGGTCAGAGGAAGCATACCGGTGTTTTTCACGCAGAGTCCCTACTCGTTGAAACCAAGCCCCGTCTTCCAGCACTCAGATGACTCCAATTTCCACGCGCTGAAGCAACATTTTGATCGACTCCACCAACAGTATGGGTCTCTTCAAATCGCCAATCTTGTGGAGAAGCATGGCGTGGAAGCTCCAATCGGACAGAAGTATCAACAGGGAGTGGAGCGTTATAACGAAAGCGGTTCCAAGGAGAATGCAGTACCCTTCGAGTGGTTCGACTTCCACGATGCATGCAGGGGCATGAGGTTCGAGAACGTACAGAAACTCATTGACACTCTTCAAGACCCGCTTGATAGTTTTGGAAGTACAGTGGAAGAAGAGGGCCAGATCAGGGCACAACAGAAGGGCGTTATAAGAACGAACTGTATGGATTGTTTGGACAGAACAAATGTCTGCCAGAGCTCATTCGCCAAGTACATGCTTGACGCCCAACTCAAGGAGCAAGGCTATGACATGAAGGCTCAGGTGGACCAGGTGAATGCTTGGTTCAATACATTGTGGGCGGACAACGGGGACGCCATCTCGAAACAATATGCCTCGACCGCGGCTATGAAGGGCGACTACACACGCACGAAAAAGAGGAACTACCGTGGTGCCCTGGCTGATGCTGGGTTGGGGCTGACACGGTTTTTCAACGGGTAAGTTTCATTTCCCTTGATTGTTGGGCCGGAACATAGAAGGGAATGCCTCACGTCATTAGAGTACTAACAGACGCAGCATGGTCAACGACTTCTTCCTGCAAGCTACTATCGACTTTCTGCTCGGGAACGTCACATCCCTCGTTTTTGACGAGTTCGAAGACAACATGATGACGAAAGACCCCGCGGTCTCTATCCAGAGAATGCGAGATCAGGCCATCGAGCTCTGTCAGACGCGAGTTGTTGAGGACGCCAAAGAGGAGTTTATCGGGGGCTGGACATTCCTCAGTCCTGCAGTCACGAATAGTATCATGGGCACACCTCTCCAGGAGGTTGTCCTCTTGCTGACCGACACCGCGGTTTACCTCTGCCGCTTTGACTGGAAGCTTGACAAGGTGTCATCTTTCGACCGAGTCGATCTGGCACATGTTCAATCTATCAAGTCCGGGACATATGTTACTTCCACATCATCTGCTACTCAAACCGACGAGTCAAAGAATATCGGCTTGGTAATAGTGTACAAGCCAGGCTCAAACGACTACCGCCGTGTTAACACGCGATCTCTCTCCAGCTCCAAGCCCACCGGCCAGGACTTTGTTCCTGATGAAGTCCAAGACACCAAGGCCCAAGGTACCGCCGGAACATCGCCAGTGCAGTCCAGGCTGACAGGTCTTCTTGGCCGGAAGGGCGGCGCGGCGCCACCAGAGACGAAAAAGATCATCCTGAAGGCTCCATATTCAAATTCGTCACTCGCTGACCGTGGTGGAAAGGTCAACGCCTCACGGATGACGGAGAAACAGCTCGTGGCAGCCGTCGCGCACGAAATAGAGCGACTGGCTTCCCTGAACCAGCCCGTCTCCGGAACGGCGGAGGCGAAGAGGGGGAGCATTGTTGAGGAGGGAGACATTGTGAGCCTTGCGGAGGCGAAGAAGAACGTGGGAATATTCGAGACGCTGGGATATAACCTCAAGAGGTTGGTTTGGGCATAGAGCAATACTGGCCCAGTAGAATGGGGGGGGAAGGAGAGGGGTTTGTCTGCAAGGGTGAAGCACACATCAATTACATGGCGTATGATTCGAGGAATTTGCAATCTATGAATATGATACATACAAGTGGCCTTTTTTACTAGAAACTACATTATTTGCACAGCTCACTTTGAGTTGAGTACTGCATCCGCAAAATAAAGTAATGCCTAATGCCCTCATATCCAGCAACTAGCTTGTGAGACTGAGAGCTGTCTACAAGGGAAATGAAGCGGGAGAAAATTACATGTTCTTCTTTAAAAGCTGTTGATCTGTGAAGTTTGTCCCTAAGACTTTCTAATGCGGCAGTCTGTGCTGCTATTCTGAGTTCTTTACAATACTGGCATTTGGGCTGGGATTGTCGAGTGCAACGGAGCCATGCACACGAAGCTGAGACAGAAAGCTCAGTTTTGGCACTGCCTGTTGTACAGGTGAACACATCTCGTGTGTGTTCCTATTGTGTGGTTCATTCCCTCCAGGCTCGAGATGGAAAAGCTTGTCTTCAAATGTTGATTTACTCAGTTGTAAATAAAATTCCATGATGTTAAATGCCTTGCCTTACTTGAGCTGAGATTGAGCTTGAAAGCAGGGTGGTGTTAGCCAGGCACATGCAGCCAGCCAGTCTGATTACTAGAAATGCTATTTCATTTCATCTGTGTTTTGGTAGACTCTGTGGCCATTCTCTCCAAGAAAGCTTAGAGCCGATTTCGTACCTTTTCGTCCAATGTGCAAGTGAACATTGAAGCTGCACATCCTCCCTTGAGTCAAGCTTGCCCAGGGTGGTCTTAACAAGTCCAGGTAAGCTAGGACTGTACCGAGCGGACATTCGCGTCTTGAACGGATACTTATACCCATGTTTTAGGTGCCGTTTAAATACTCTCTAATTATATAATCTAGTAAAAACTTAACTTCTAGGGAATTTTAATAATTATTAAAAGTCTAGTTAAAGTAAACGTTTAATATTTTCTATATTAATATAAGTATATAAAGTAGTTAGATTATTTATTATAAAAGTTTTAAATAATATCTTAAAATGTAAAAATACTTTAAAATAAAAAAAAATAGAATTTTTTCCTTTATAATTTTTTAAGTTTTTTTTAGTTTTTTATTTATATTTTATTAGAAGAGCGAGATATTATAGCTATTAACAATTATATCTATTAGTAATACTAAAAAAAAACCTATAGGTATTTTTCATATAAATATTAGTATTTTAGAGTTGATTTAAAGTTTTAGGTATCTGTTTTTTAGGTGTGAATACTCTTTGCTGAGGCTGTTATTATCTCACCTGGGGCCTGACAGGGGTTAGAGCCGAGGGTCATGATTGATTGCAACACTGATTGCCGGAGCTGCCTCAAAACATGCATGGATAGCTAGCTGCTTTGGCAGGCACCCCAGGGTCCAAGTAGACTACCTAGGTACCTGGGTAGGTAGGCCGGCTTACCGAGTACTCCGATATTGGTCCTGGTTTGTAGTGTTTCTATTGCGACAATAGACACCGTGTGGAGCCATCCATCTCTTGTACCTTTGTGACACTGCAGATCGATTTGAATCTGATCTGACATGTCCACCTGCACAGGCACCTGCAGCTTCACCACGTCTCCCCTAAGCTAAAAAGAGGCCATCTGTCTGTGGTCTGACGGTCTGCCCCAGTTTGCCAGCCGGCTGTGGGGGTCCCCAAGTTTTGTGCTCTGCTCCATTGCCATCGCCCATCCCTTTGACGTCAGGCTTTTTTTCCCACCACACGACACCTGGACCATCCATCCACCCATCAATCTTCTAGCCACGCGACCTAGAGCCCCGAGCTCAAAATCAAAGAAACTACGACCAGCTTGGACGACGATCCAACGGTGCACCAACCAACATACCCATTGGCAGCAGAATCCTCCAATTGCGCCCACAGAGTTCCATTTATCTAATGAAAGCCTGGGAAACACCTCTTGACCAGTCCAACCATGTCGAGTACCCTGCAGCCCTGTCTCTAGGAGATCACCCCTCATACACCCTCACTCTCGCTGTGGTTGTCTGTTGCGACCGTGTCAATCTCTTCAACCCTCCCACGTCTTTCTCGCTCAGTTCATTGGGATGCTGTCACAGCCGACAGAGCCAGTATCCCCAACAATATCTCTAGTTGACGTTGCCTCCTCTGATAGCCGCCGCTCCTTGCACGTCGCCTCCTTTTACAACCATATTAAGCCACATCTCTACCCTGCTACTTCATGATGGCTGCTGTACGTTCTGCCATGCTCTGCCCCTACAACGCATCTTGTTATACAGTTGCGATACCAACCCCTCACTTCAGCAAGCTAATTCAACTATATAGTCTCCGAGCGACATTCCAACCTCCCCTGCGGAGCCAGCCCTGCCACCGGTCCCGGCAGACCACCTCCGAATGTTCATCAGTCAACCCGTGATTGCGGCATTCTGCGCTGGCGGTGTCGCAGGCGCTGTGTCCCGGACTGTGGTCTCCCCACTAGAGCGACTCAAGATCCTATTCCAAATACAATCTGCCGGCCGCGAGGAGTACAAGCTATCTGTGGGCAAGGCTCTTAAGAAAATGTGGCAGGAGGAAGGATGGAGAGGGTTTATGCGCGGTAACGGCACAAACTGTGTCCGGATCGTTCCGTACTCAGCCGTCCAGTTTGGCAGCTACAATTTCTACAAGCGCAGCATCTTTGAGGCCTACCCTGGTGCTGACCTGTCGCCCTTCATGCGCCTCACTTGTGGTGGACTTGCCGGCGTGACTTCAGTCACCTTTACCTACCCACTCGATATCGTGCGGACAAGGCTGTCTATCCAGTCTGCAAGCTTTGCTGCCCTGGGCGAGAAGCCCAAGGCACTGCCAGGAATGTGGGCAACCTTGATGACCATGTACAGGAATGAGGGTGGGCTTCTGGCTCTCTACAGAGGCATTGTTCCAACTGTGGCAGGCGTCGCTCCTTATGTCGGGCTTAACTTTATGGTGTACGAGCATGTGCGCAAGTACCTGACACCAGAGGGCGACAAGAACCCCAGTGCATGGCGCAAACTGCTTGCTGGTGCGGTGTCCGGGGCTGTAGCCCAGACCTGTACATATCCTTTGTAAGTGCAATATCCACAGGCTACGGATTAGTCAGGGCTGACTGCGGGCACAGTGATGTCTTGCGCCGTCGATTTCAAATCAACACCATGGAAGGCTTGGGATACAAGTACAAGTCCATCAGTGATGCCACGAGGAAGATCATTGCCCAGGAGGGAGTCAAGGGACTCTACAAGGGCATAGTACCCAACTTGTTGAAGGTTGCTCCCAGCATGGCATCCTCCTGGCTCAGCTTCGAGATGACGAGAGACTTCCTCGTGACCCTCGGCCCCAAAGAGCAGACCCTATGATCAAATCCAAACGGAAGACCGCCCCAGCAGGTCTATGCCAGAGCCTCACAACATCTGCAGTGAAGCTTGGCATTGCATACGATCCTTCTCCATATCTCGAACAAAGACAAACAACAACATGACGATGGGTGGATAACTTGCCGTCGCACTAAGTGTGCTGCATTCTGCCTTTCAGAGACACCACCCATCGAAGACAAACGACGAAATCCATCAGGTGATGGATGACTGATCGCCCTTTCACAATGATTGGATCATGCTCCAGGAGGTACAAGATATCTATACCAGGAGCTTGTGAGCTGGACGGACCGGGCACTTCTGTGTTGGACCGGAAGACAAATGGGAGTGTCCACGGGATTTTAACTCTAGAAAGAGCAGCACATCATGCATCCACCACTGTAAATGTACCAACATGAGGTATTCATTATGCTCTCTCCCCTGAAGGGCTTGATTTGGCAAGGTGGAAGCATGATAGGAAAGGGCAGGACAGGAGTAACACGGCATCACAAAAGTTGTCCTTCCTGAAACGATCATGGGCTTGTAACTTGTTGTACATAGAATCCAACTTCAGTTAGTTTCTGGAGATCAAGCTTGGTAGCCAGTAATACAATCTGGCATACAAACAGGGCATTCCTGCATGTGCATTTCCAGCTTAGTCTGGTCCAAGTAGGGATGTGCAGTGGTGATCAAGTCCTTGTAAATTTGGCAAGCATTAGATTGTGACGGGCTTTGATTTGATTTGCTTTGTTTTGTTTTGTACTAGCTGTGATAAAAATTGGTGAAGGTTTCAATAGTGAGAATGCAGAGCAATGCCAGGAAACCTACCAGGCCAGCCAATGGACCCGGACTGCTGATGAACAGGGCTCACAAGAAAGGGCCAAAGAAGCTGTCCGGAGCTGTCCGGAGCTGGAGCTGACATCGAGGTGCAAGCCGCCAAGACTAGCGCTGCCGGCTGCCACCTGGTGCCAGCTGGGGGAAACACCGGCCAGCTGACCAATCAGATGTGAGCCACATCCACGCAGTAGCATCTTCCAATTTCTCCAGGCGAACTTTTTCAGGCCACTCACTCTCCTTCTTGTCGACCAACCCAGCAGGAACTAATCCCCCCATCGACTCTTCAGATCATCAACATCTCGAGTCAACAGTCAAGATGGGTACGTGAGGCTAAATTTCTTCTAAGCCTTTGTATGCAAGTGGACGATCGGAAACGGTCTCTGCGATTACGATGGCGCTGCCAATTCGCCTCCGAGTGAGGAGGAGTTTTGGATGGAGCTAGGCAGAGGTCGTAACAGACCTCCGCCTTGCGAGTGCTGCCGCACACATCTGAGCATACTTGAGCCAAAGGCTGACGAGGAAACTTTTGTCTCTTTGTAGGTATCGATATCGACCGCCACCACGTGCGCAACACCCACCGCAAGGCGCCCAAGAGCGACAATGCGTACCTCAAGCTCCTGGTGAAGCTGTACCGCTTCCTGGCTCGTGAGTGCCCCCCAACACTGATCGTAGTTTGATACTCTGCTATACTTGCGATTTTTTGGCTTACTGAAATGCCCAACAACTATAGGTCGTACCGACTCTGCCTTCAACAAGGTTGTCCTGCGTCGCCTGTTTACCTCGCGCATCAACCGCCCTCCCGTCTCGCTGTCCCGTGTCAAGGCCAACCTGAAGAACGGCAACGACAAGAAGACCGTCGTTGTTGTCGGCACCATCACCGACGACAACCGTCTGCTCGAGGTCCCCAAGGTCCAGATCGCGGCCCTGCGCTTCACCGCCACCGCCCGCGCGCGCATCCTGGCCGCCGGCGGCAGCGCCCTGACCCTCGACCAGCTCGCCCTGGAGAAGCCCACCGGTGCCAACACCCTGCTCCTGCGTGGCCCCAAGAACCACCGTGAGGCCGTCAAGCACTTCGGCTTCGGTCCCCACAAGAACAAGGTACGGATCAACCGGCTAAGAAAAGACGATGAAAAATACTGGACAAAACTAATAACTCCCTACAGAAGCCCCACGTTCTCTCCAAGGGCCGCAAGTTCGAGCGTGCACGTGGTCGCAGACGCTCGCGCGGTTTCAAGGTGTAAAGGATCTTCTGCTCTTGCACTTTTTCTCTGGGATCTTGTGTCATGGGGGTGCTGGTCCTTGCTACTTGGATGGCACGCCTGGAATGGTTACTGCTACGGCTTCATCGCGGCGGTGTTTGTCCGCCGCTTTCATGGTTTCACGAGGGCGTTGTGTCTGGCGCGGAGTGGAATGGTATTTCCAAAAAAAGCTATGATGACTTGAATTCGAGAGCCAACTTTGGGACGACTTCTATTTCGACAACTCTGCGCCAGGGGACCGGTGCCAGACGTGAGATGTGATGTATGGGCCGCTCTGAGGAGGCAACTTGCCCGCCGAAGAATTGTTGCACGTTGTCAAGCCCGAGGAATCTAAATCCTGAAACCAAACCCGTCCGTCCAGCTACGTTACCCGTGACATAATTTTGGCAACCGTGCTGCACGCATGTCTGGGCCCTTCTCCAATTTTCTTGTCATGTTGTACTCGTCCTGCGTCGGTGATGTAGTCTGGTTTATTCCATGTCAACGCATCTTCTGATGTTGCTGCCCCAGAGTCTGGTAGGACAGCAGCGCCCTCTGCCGTGCATCCGTCACTGTCGAATGTGTCACTTTCGCGACTTAGTGGCAATTTTACGCGCTACTTGGAGAAAGGTCTGCTAGGCTTTGGCAGGTCAGTCAAGCATTTCACCGCGAGACCAGATTTGAGAGGGCAGGCCGCATATTCCGGTGCAGTGGAGTCGCCACGTTGAATCTCCTCCCACAGGTGCTCCGGCTTGCGTGCAAAAGCGACATAGGCATCATCATATCCTCCCGAACATTGGGCATACTGCAAATACTTGCTGCTTTACCAATGTCTTGATTCGATGCAAAATTCATCTCTTCCTTTTCTCTTGTACAATAACCTAGTTCCCCCGCAATGTGTAAAGAAGAGGCATTCAGTTCTGATGCATGTGACCACGCCTACTCCACCCAAAGGCCTCAGACCCTTTTGAACCCATTCAAATGTAGTTCGCAAAAGACTTTTGATATCCGGTCCTGCCACAACCAATATGATGGTCATCTCTTTGGGCTTCGGCACGTCTCGCGAGTGGGCTGCTGTTTTACCACCACACAGGCCTTCCTCCTCCAAGATCCTATAAGAAGGGAGGTAGGGCAAAGGGGTAGCCACCGTTCTTGATACGGAAGATGCTGAGCAGGAAGCTGTAGAGCACGAGCATGAGGACAGAAAACGCGATTACAATGGACTGCTGCGTCTTGGGGCCCTTCACACGCGGTGCCTTGTCTGCTAGGCAAATGGCACAGAAGGCGAGAACGCCGTCTAGGAGACAAGATCAAAATGTCAGCAAATCAAGAGAACACCCGGGCAGAACACATCGGGAAAGGTAGTGAACATACAGAGAGCGCCGATGATCTGCGACTCGATCTGGAACTGGGTCTGGAAACCGCCGGCGAAGAAGGAGATATGACCCTTGCCGTCATGGCCAGCATATGGTGTGTTCCTTATTATGTTAAACATGGTGCCACATGTGCAACCCAGGACAGTAACCAGGGAGATGAATTGCCAGAGCCTGCGGTGTTGGATGATAGGGCCGATGTAGGGCCAGGCCGTCACAAGGGTGGTGATGATTCCAGCGACAGTTGTGAGCGAGATGATTATACCGAACCAGTTTGTGGGCCGGTTCACTTCAGGGACTGGCCGGCCTGGGAGGTACCGTGCCACCCAGTTCCTGACCGACTCGGCAGAGGGTGCACTGATTGATATAGCTTGTGAGTATGGAGATTTGTTGTGTTGTATGGCGAGGGTACTCACCCAGTCGTGAAGTCGAAGCGCACAGGATCGGTATTGGCAACAGCAAACTCGCCAGTTGAGGGTTGGAAGAGCATGAGAACTGGGGCTGTTTGCAGTCCGAGCTGGTGATAGATGAAGCAGTTAGAGGAGTCCAAGCCTGCTAGGGAATAAAGACTGGGAGAGGGGTTTCTGCACATACAGACAAGAAGGTCTCACGACCATCATTGAAGTCAAGGGTAGTAAAGAGGGTCCTAGAGTCACCAGCCTTGTCGCCCTTGGTCCAAGACTTGCTCAACAGCTTCCATTCAGGGTCAAAGTCCCGGCACATTTGGCAGGCATAGCGGCTGTCCAGGGCCGTCAAGAGGACAGCAACAGTGTAATCTCTGGGAAGGCCAGTAACCTTCTTGTAGGAGACATCGTCAAGCTTGATGGGTGTGCTGGAGAGGGCCTTCTGGTGGAAGTTTTGGAAAGTGTTGGCCGGGTCGGACTTTGCGGCCAGCACACCTGCGCCCAGGAGGGAGAAGGGGAGAAGGAGTGAGGTCCAGCGCATCGTGATGCACCAGAATCAATTGGACAGAAAAGAGGGAGAGGGAAAAAAAAGGGCACTGAGCAGCACCAATCTCTAATGCCACCAGAAGCTGCAAAAGGATTGTGGTTGATCAAAGCAGGGTTGATCAGGATAAGTCACAATGGCCTGTGGTGGTGAATTACACAGTATGCACTTCCAATCCGAGCGACCTGTCCTGAAGTTGAAGGACACACATATGGAGCTTTGGAGCTGCCACCCAATGCCAAGCCTGCCGGGCACGCAGCAGCCGTCGTCACTAGCGCCGTTTCTGGAATCCCACTTGCTTGGGTCCACTGTGGCTTTGGGGCTCAGGCGCTAGTCCTGATCGAGGGGTGTTTCTGGGACAACAGACCAGGAAAACACAGCCAGTGTCAGGATCAGATGCCACCCATCCCCCTCCATTTCATCATCTCTCCCAGGTCGACCAACAATCCCTATCCATTATCTGCACTTGCTTGCCTTAGTACAATGACTTCTGGTAGATTGACTGAATCTGCATACTAACCCCAGAGGCACTTCAATTGTTACTTCAGCTCCTCTTCATCTTTGTTCACTCTTTCTAGGAAAGGCGACTGACTACTTTGTTCTGCGACGCGGTGGATCATGTAAACATGGACCATCAACAGGTCAGGCGCCCCAGCACAGCACCTTTCTCAATCACCCAGCCTACCATACTGACACATTTTTGGCTGCAGAGAGCAGAAGCAATCCATGTGTTGGACCTCAAATATCGCGGCACAATGCACCAGACAGACCTTACAGTCAAGGACGAGGAGGCCCGACGCCTGAAGCTACGCGTCATTGTTCTCCGAGATGAAGTTGCTGTCCTCCGAGACCAGCTGACAGAGAAGGATGACCGGATCAGCAACCTGTCACAGAAGTATGAGGATATAGCTGCCCAACTGGGGCGCATGAACCAGACATGCAAGGACCAAGCCGATCAGCTGGGCTTGCAGGCTCGACAACAATCAGATCTCAAGGTACTTTCCACCTGCCTCAGCACTAAAATATACACATGGGTGCTGTGTACTGACCAAGTACAGGCCGAGTTACAAGCATTAAATAACATGTCCCACGAATCCTCCAAGACCCTCGCAGAGAAGCTGGCCCTCTCTCGAGAACTTGCTGTCCTAAAGCCCGAGATCGATCACCTGCGCTCCCAGCTCTCCCACCAGAAAGATGTACTCGCTGAGAAGCTTGCGCTTGAGCGGCAACTTAGTACTCTCGAGACCGAGCTTGCCGACGAGAGGCGCGCGGCAGAAAAGGTGTCGCAGCGCCGAGAGAGCGAGGACAAGGAAGCCAACGAGGAACTTCAACAACGTGTCGCAGACCTCGAAAAGCAACTCGCCGCTGAAAAGAAGGCATCACGGAAGGCCAAGAAGTCCCAAGAAAAGGAACAGACAAACGTAGAAGACGCACTGCGGCAACAAGTTTCAGACCTAGAGGCTAGGCTTGCGGCCGAGCAAGAAGCCTCAGAGACCGCAAGGAAGACCCACCAAAAGGTGCAGAGTGATACGGAAGCGGAGCTGCGACAGCAAGTTGCGGATCTCGAGAAGAAGCTGGCCGACGACAAGCGCACTGCCCAGAAATCAAAGCGCTCAAAGGTCAACGACGACAAAGAACAACAATCAGAACTGCAGCAGAAGGTACAGGAGCTCGAGGAGAAGCTCGCCGCGGAGGCGCGTGAGGCCGAGCGGGCCCGTAGAGCCAGCGAGAAGGAGGTTGCCACCGCCAACGATCAGGTGGAAATGCTCACACAACGCGTGGAGGAGTTCAAGAACAAGCTGAAGGAGGTCCGCGCCGAGCTCAAAGAAGTCCGTGCTGAGCTCACACAGGCCCAAACTGCCCCTGCTCGGACCACAACAACCACCGTACCACTCAAGGACAATGAGAACAAGAGACCGCTGAGCAAAGCGAAGCCTGGAAAGAAACGCGGCGCCAACGAGATCAGTGTTGATGAGATGATGATGGACACACCCGGGCATGTCGAGGGAAGGGGCAAGCGAACTCTTAAGAAGAGGGGCGTTGACTTGACGACTGTCGGCGAGAAATCTACTTTCTCCATCACACCTTTCTTGGAGAAGTCGAACACCATCAGTTTAGCCGAGACCATTGAGGAGGAGGACGAAGAGCCATCCGTCCTTTACGGCAAGGGTGACCCGGCAGCACCGATCATCGAGCCAGAGGCGGAGGCGGCTGAGGACATTCCTATTGGGACTGCCGAGAAACCAGCAAAGTCAGTGTCCAAGGCTCTCAAAGCAACGAAACCCAAGGCAGCGGGTGCAGGGGAGAAAAAGTCTCGCGGCAGACCAAAGGCGCAAGCTTTGAAAGAGTCGTCTCCCAACACGAATGTGCCCTCAGCTGCCAGTCGCAGTTTGCCGGGCAGCAAACCAGCGTCCTTGGAGAAGGTGGTCGAGGAGCCCGAAGAAAAACCAAGCACTGAGAACATCCCAACTGCCTCCGTCACTGGCATCAAGAAGTCTAGCGATTCGAAGGAGAAGTCCGTAACCAGCGCTTTCGAACCAGGGAATGTCAGCTTAGAAAACCCCGAGCCCAAGAAGAAGAAGCGCAAGCTGCTTGGTGCTTCCACCAAAGGCACCCTATTCGACAAGGACGAAGACGCGGGCGAGGCAGAGGCTGCAGCTGTCCCGAAGACGGGAGCAGCAGCAGGCGGTGGCAAGAGAAAGCCCGTCGGGCTGAAGGCTTCCAAGGGGCCTGTTTCTACTCTCGCTAAGAATGCGTTTGGCGGGAAGGCCTTTTCGCCCCTGAAGCGGGATCGAAGAGGTGTGAATGCCAGCTTTTTGGCTTGATAAGTATCTTCAATCGTTGGTTATAGTGTAAGCAAGAGGATGCATTGTTCTATCCAACGGCCACAGCACGGCCTCTCTTTTGTTGCATTGTGCTGGAGTTATATTGGTGCTCTCATACACCCAATGGACTGGCGTTCTGGACGAGAGGTATTCATGGCAATGACTGGGAAGGTCCTGGGTCTGAGGCGTAGTGGCTTTGGATAAGGTTTCTTTTCCTTTCCCTTTTTGTTTTCGTTTTTTTTTCGTTTTTTTTTTTCGTTTGCTTTACAGTGTCTTATTTGACTCAATGAAAAAATGTCAAACTGGTCTGAGGCTCAAGCTTGTGAACGATATTTGGTTCCCAGGCTGATTCAAGTCGCGGCCATTGTTATACCGGCACTTGCAACACACGGTAATCGGTGTTATAGGTAGGATAGCGAACTGGAACTGTGGGTTTGCTGGAACATTGCAGTACTGCTGTTGGCGTGGCACATTCCTGGGTGAGTAGAGCTGGTGGTGAAATGGCTGTGATCATTTATTTGGCAGGGATGCTTGCTCAATTAGCGAAGCTCCCACCCGAGATTTTCGCCCACAGCGCGAGACCAACCTCACCCACCCATTTAACCAAGCAACCATACATACCGCCGCTAGTTCCGGAGCTTTGAGAAACTCACCAAAAATCGCTGAATTGTCCTTGGGGGTGTTTTGTCATATTTCATCCGCTGATCATTCTACCTCCCATGGCAACAGCGCTGGGTGGGGCGTCATGCCGCCGAGTGGCCCTCAGTGAGCAGCTCATCTCACGGGTCCTGAGCCACCTCACACTGGCGTCAGCGGTACCCGCGAGCAGAGGTGGTTTGCCAAATCTCAATGCATGTCAGCCGTGCCGATCGGGGTCGCTCGAGGCGCGGCGTCGCTCTTCATCAAGCTCGCGGTGGAAGTCCCGCCAGAGCCAAGATCGTTGGGCCACGTGGGCCAAGGTGCAGGGCTTGAAGAGCAGGGCGGCGTGGAAGCTGAAGGAGGTCTGTCCGTCCGTCCGTCCGTCCGTCTGTCTGTCTGGCTGGCCGCACGATGTTATCTTCCCCTTTTGCCCACCACACCATACCAGAAATTCTGAACTCCATACGGCCATGAGCGAACTGAACGGCTGAACCTGCCTGCAGATGGACAAGAGACACAGCCTCTTCCGCCGCAACCAGGTCGTCGTGGACCTGGGCTACGCGCCGGG
The DNA here is from genome assembly GCA_001702395.2 of Diaporthe helianthi. Taxonomy (NCBI): domain Eukaryota; kingdom Fungi; phylum Ascomycota; class Sordariomycetes; order Diaporthales; family Diaporthaceae; genus Diaporthe; species Diaporthe helianthi. The sequence continues at coordinate 17,633 of MAVT02000310.1, read as the reverse complement.
GTCCTGGTCACAGGTCGCCAAGGACGCCACCGGGCCCAACGGCGTGATCGTGGGCATCGACCTCATCCCGGCGCAGCCGCCGCGGGGCGTGACGAGCATCCAGGGGGACTTCCTCAGCCCGAAGGTCAGGGCCCTGGTCAAGCATGTCCTCGCGGAGCAGGTCAAGCGGAGGGACCGGGTGATGGAGGAGCGTCAAGAGTTAGAGGCCGCATCCTCAGCCCCCGAGCGGCTTCATGATGATGCCGAGGCTTCTCAGGGAAGCGTCGTGCCGGACCAGCCTAGCTATATCGACCAGGAGAAGCAGGCCACGCAGGACATCAGGAAGGCCACTGGCGCGGAGGAGGCCGGACTGAAGATGGTGGATGTGAGTTACGTTCGTGGCACTGGTCGGGCCCACTGCTCCCGTGTCTTGAGCTGCTGCACGACTGTGTCCTTCATCCTTACGGCGGCTTGTCTCGCTAACTCGTGGGAACGCAGGTGGTAATCAGCGACATGTCAGAGCCCTGGCCCCAGACGAGCCGCTTCAGAATCGAAACGCTAAGCAACCCTTACAGGTTGATGAACGCGAGCGGCATCAAATTCGGCGACCACGCCCGCAGCATGGTGAGAGGAAAAGACCAAATCTGGGCCACAGGCTCTTAGATAGATAGCTGACGTGAACCCAACAACCAGGACCTCTGCTACGCCGCCCTGACTTTCGCCTCAGACACGCTCAAAATAGGGGGCCACTTTGTCTGCAAGTTCTACCAGGGGGCCGAGGACAAGAGCCTCCAGAAGATGCTGGAGAAGATGTTCACAAAGGTTCATCGGGAGAAGCCCGAGTCATCGCGGGATGTATGTGTGCAACCCATGCCTGAGGCGCAATTTACCTTCCAAACACCTTCGTCTCATCATTTCTCCCCTGCTATCCCTGACTTCGGCCGTCCACCACCCGAGGGCCAGAGACTAAATCGGATCGCACTTGCACACTCGCTGACTCTCTGATCTACCGGGCATCACAGGCCTCAAAAGAAGCTTACTTTGTCGCCTTGAACAGGCTGGACGTAGAACCTGTAGAGGAACTGGAATGAGCGACATGCGGACCAGCTTTCGCAACGTGGCATGTCTAGCCCTCAATCTGAAACGCAGCGGAGATGCGTTCTAGCTGCTTCCACGAGAGATAGCAATTCAACTGGAAGACAAGACAAGGCAAGGCAAGGCAAGGCAGGGCGGTGGACGGGGTATGCGGGACCATTGGGAAGCTTAGCCGCCAGGCTTTCCCCGAGATTGGCGCTGTCGTTGTGACCGCCGTCGAGACACGAGCCAATAGATGCGACTCCACGTTTGAGTGACTCCATCTTTTATGTCCACTTGCCGCCTACATACTGAGTTGTTGCCTCTGGGGGTACCGTTTGTTTTGTAGAGAGGCGGCTTATCTCACGAAGATCAACGGGTTGGGGCGTGTAGCTGTGTAGGGCACCTGAGGACGGGGAGTCTTTGCTGCCTTCTTCAGCATCCATGGATGTGCACTCACGGCTCACTGCTACATGTACTATTACCGTATCACCGCCACACCTCCAGAATTAAAATGCGTCAACTCAGTCGTGCCATGTGGCCGAATTTCTCTCCTATCCATGTCATCATCTTCTGCAGGAGGCTCCTCTATAGAATGTCATTCCGTAGGTAAACGTCGCATAGGAGGGCGTCCCAAAGGAAAATATCCAACAAAGGGTTCACATAGGATGACAGGAGAGCGTACCATAAGAGGGTGTCCCTCCCATAGTATGGTGGCCAAAAGAGACCGTAGCCACGTGGCGGACACCAGTTGACGTGAGCAGAACTTGTAGAAAGTGAAGGCCGGAAACAGAAAGTTTTCATGTCGATTTTCCAACATGAACATTGACGCGCCCTCTATGTCCAATTCCACGCTAGTTGTCTAGGGCTTGACAACTGTCAAACTCAAAACCAACTCTACGGGTCCTTGGATTGACCGAGTTGGACCTCCCTCGGCGGTCGAATGATTTGCTAATTTGCCGGTCACAAATGTTCCGTGCCTGCGTCATCAAGCTTACGGTATTCAATGCTGTGGTACTTTAAGAAAATTTCCGGGTCAAGATGAAGTCCGGTACGCTATAACAAATGACCAGAATGTGAAACCCGACCAAGGTAATATCTCCGGCCATGTTCATGCGAGAGTTTCATGCCAACGAGTAGACCTGCCTTGACGTTAAGAACGTAAATCAGGGGAAAAAGAAATCATCCTGGATAAGAGACCCAGTCAAGATCAGCAGCCATGCGTATTCTCAACAGTTACATCCACAGAATGCAGCAATGCTGTCATATTGCTAGTCAAAAATTTTGACTACGGTGATCACTTCAGCACTGGGCAGATCAGCAAGCTCCATCACTCGCCTCACTGAGCTAGTGCCCGGGTGTGTCCCGGCGATAGTGTAAGCCATGCCCCTTGGGATTGGGATAATTATCAAAGTTGATCGACGATGACTGCCGTGTGGTGTCAGGGTCAAATGACCTGAAGGTGGACTTCGAGATCTCCCACTCGTTGAGGAGGCCCTGGATGGCTAACTGTATGTCTTACTTGGTGTCAAGAAAATAGTCCAGGACCAGGAAGCAGGAACACATGCAAAACAGAAGTGTTTGGTCAATCAATATCGTGTAGATTAGTAGGGTACCGGTACTGCGAATGGGTTACCTAGTATAGAAGGGTGTGTGTTGAGGGTGTGGAAGTTGAATTTTGTCCTCAGCTGCTTTATTAGATTGTAATGAGGTTTGTGGGAGGCTGTGCTCAACTGCCCAGGTGGGCGTGGGTCCAAAATCTGGAAGCACTTCTTGAAGACGACTTCAACGTCATCTATTGAGCATTAGTAGCGGTAAGTAAACTACCCTACCTACCTAGGTACTCACGCACCACCCCCTTCCCGCACACGCATTTCCTACCAAAAACCACGTTTTTTACCCTATAGTATTTTATTATATAAAAATACTATAAGCCAATACATAGTACTATTAAATCCGCTTTATTTCTTTCATATCTTAAAAGAAATCTTAAACTAGGAATCATTAGATTTTATTTAGTAAGCTATTTAAGATTTAAGATAAGTTAAGTATAATTAGTAAAGAAAAGCGACCTACTTATATTAAAATCTTTACTAACTTACTAAATAAAATCTATATAAGTTAGCTTTCGTTTAATTAAGCTTTATTAATATTTAATATAACGTTTGTAACTAAAGCTTTATATAAGTAATTAATTAAGTATTTAAATTAACTTTTAAAGCCTTAATAAATTTCCTAGAAATTCGTTAAAAAAGTAGTAAAAGAAAAATTTCCTCTTTTAAACTTTAAATCTACTATTATTATAAGAAGTAATTTCTATCTTTAAATTCCTTTATTATATAATAGATTTAAGATGAATCTAATGGTGTTAATGTTATACTAATGCGAGTTTAGTATATTAAAATACTATAGGGGAAAAAGTGGTCTTTTTAGTGGGAAACACGTGTGTGGGAAGGGGGTGGTGCGTGAGCAGGGTGGTTGACTTAAGCATTCTCTACCCCTTTCCAAACCTGTTCTACCCAACCAAATAGTCATATATTTGAAGTGAAGAGGCTACGCAAGGGCCTTGATTCGCGCAGATCAATTGATGATACGAAGTAGTCACGAGCGCAAAGAAGGAGGTGAGGCTCATTTCCCTTTAGTGCCCAGGTGGATATTGAACTTCGAACTTAAAACGGGTCCTCACTGGCAGCGGAAACATAATCCTGGCCTCCAGGCAGACTTCCTTGATCAGGGTTATATATTTACCTCGAATCTGGGGCACCCCTTCAGAATAGTATATGCTGGTGATGCGGAGGTCTCCGCGATTGGGGGCGAGGGGGGGGGGGAGGACTGAGCGCCCGGGTGTATACAGACCCGGGGAGGATGCTGCCTCTCAAATGCGCGACTCAAATGTTTAGGGCGGATGGTAGAGAAATGCCCAAACCTTTGGGCTTCAATGTGTACACGAAACTGCGGGAACACGTTAAAGCAGGGTACTGTATGATCATGACGCCTGGGAGTTCAGTGACACGACTTCAGGACCTCGAGCACCACTCCAGTTACCAATGACAAAGCTATCGAAGATGGATGGTATAAATCCCTCTACAGCTGAAAACTCACTGAGTGGCTTAAAGTCCCTATTGGTGCTCGGTTAAAGAGACCTCTTCAGGTTTTGGCTGATCGCATATTATTTTCGTTGATGCTGAGGCGCGTGTGACAAGCTAGTACCAGTAAACAGTACCTAGGTAGGCAGGGCATCCAGGATTCCTTCATGACATACGGTTGGTGTGTTGCAACCAGGATGGACGCGATACCGAGGATGGAGACCCAACTCGGTCCAGGATGAACACGGATTCAGTCAAGACTCGAGAGACCTCGGGACATGGATATCTTGACGGCCAGCGTTCTATACGAAGACAAGGCCACAGGATAATGGGGACCTAGGCGAGAACTTTCTTTCTGTTGCAACTTCTGATTAAGGACGGCATAACTCTCGTCGACATCCGTGAGGTCGTCTCCACTCCTTTGGGATTTGGGCATTGCCGCCCCCAATTTGTGCACGTCTGCAGTGACTAGGATATTCTGTCGGCGCCATCGACCGGCGCCTGCAGTGTTCCCCAGCTCCCGGGAACTATCCTGCTATCAGACGATCCACTGCACCGTTCAAGGGTCCCCCCACGTTCAGTGTAAATGAAAAAGGCAGATCAGGAACTCCACCGACCCCACCCTGATGGAATCTCGCCAGCTACCTACTAGTGTAGGTACATAGGGTATGTACTCTATGCGTGAAGTTCCTCGACCTTGACGCCGACGGCCATCTGACTGCCGACAGTAGTTGACTAGCCACGTCTAGCCACAAGCTTGAACATCTTATGCGCTACGTACTAATAAGTAGCCTTGCATAGAAGCTTTGACAGGCTCTGGTTCTAGTCTACCAAATTTGTGGCATGGAAGGTATGGATGGGACTGGTAGTTTGGGCGAGGCTCTTGGTTGCCTTGCATATTGGTCCGAAGTAGAATAAATCACCATGCCCCATGTGCCCGGGACCGAAACCGAGTCAAGACACCCCGTGGGACATAACCCATCGGGGCTGTACTCGATTCAACCTCTCAGCCCGACGATGACGGCGGAAGTGCGCAGAAACAAGACTCTTACAAGAGCAAGACTCCTCCAATGTGCCGTTTGAAACAGTCAGCTTTTGCCTATCCCCGCTTTCCCCTGGCACTCCCTTGTCTCTTCGTCAGCGCCAAGAGGCCAAGACCTTTACGAGTGGACAAGCTCAATCTTGGTTGCTCCCCTTGCAGAGAACAGCCAACCCTGGACCTGCGTCCCTCACCCGCGCCTTGGCGATGTCGCAAGATAAAGCTCTTTTCTAGAAAATCCACCAACAGCGGATGTGGTGCCATAGGGCCCTCAGGGCCAGGCACACGGGCGAAAAAAAACTTCGTATCAATGCGGCCTGGGTGGGGTCAAGCGATCGCCATCACGGGGCGGCTGCTGGTAGGTACCGTGGACCACCCACCTTCGGCCACCCCCACCTTCGGACCACGTAAATTTCGGCCACGCCACACAAAGTGAGGGTCTTTGACTTACACCCATTTACTCAATTCTGCAGTTATCACGAAGTTTTTATAGTCAATCTAAAGCTCTTTAATAGATCTATACATTCCAAGTGTTAAATAGTGTACTGCGGGGTCTACTGGCGGTATAGCCTAGTAGAATCCCCCACTAATTGTATACCTTTCGAGATAGTAACTCTTATAAATTGAGGTCTACTTCTCTACTTTACTACCAACCTAATTACTTAGTATAGCGCCTAAAAAGAAGCAATATAGTAAATCAAAGGACTACAAATAGTTCTAGATATATAATGTAGCATTTGCAGTTATAGACGAGGGCCTTACGCTTTATTTAGCAGCTAACTGGTTTGGCGTACCCAAGTCTACACTGTTAAAGCAAATAAAGAGCGCTAGACCTTTAAATAAGCAAATGCAGCTTGCTTAACGTCTCTCTTGTAACTAAAAGGAAGATATTATTAAATAGATTCTTCGGCAAGAAAAATTGGGCTATACACTAAGTAGTTTCTTTGTTTGTTCCTTTATTATATTAATACTTAAGGAAAATAGTAATACTTAGCCCCTAGGCAAGAATTAGTTTAATAGCTTTAAAAAAAATACTTAAAAATTATTTCAAAGTTGAATAAAAAGCAAAAAGTTACAATGTTCTCGTTATTTACTCTCAAAGCAATTAACTAGTATTTTAACAAGCTAGAGAACTTTAAATAAATTAAGCTTAACTTAATAGTTAATGTAAATAAAAAAGGAATTACAAAAAGCAATAATAAGTTTACCTTTTACTTTTTTGCTAAAAAATACTCTTTTTAACCTACTTTATTTATAGCCTACAATAAATTTATACTAGGAAGTATAGAGAAATAGTTTATTATTGTAAAAAAAAACGCTACCTAAATTATAGTTATAGTTATTAATTTTATAATTGCAACTAGCTACTATTTACCTTCTAGGCTTATATTTAAAGACCTTAACCTCTAATAATAATAGTTTACAAAAGAATTTAGGAGAATTGTACTACTAGAATAAGGTTTTAAAGCCTTTCCAAATGGCTAGATAAGCAATAAAATTGCCGTTAAATAGCTTACTAGTATTTTTATACTAGCAATAAATAAAATCCAAAATTATAATAAATTCCAAGCTATTTTTTTAATTCTTAATAGCTACAATAGCTACAAAAGCATTAAGTTTATAACTATATACTATAGGTATAATATTAACCCGTTATAGCTACTAGTATATACTTTTTACAAGTTATAGCCTCTTGATAATAGTATATTTAATATACTTAAAGGGGTATTTAATAGTAAAACAAAAAAGCTATTTAGCTATACTAATTTAATTCCTATGGGTAAAATTAACTTTGTTAAATGCCTTCTTGAAGCTTGCAAAGCCGTGACAAAGAGGACTATTAAAAATGCATTTAAATATACTAGAATGTACCTAGTATTACGAGAAAAGGTATTATAGCATTTAGAATGCTATCTAGACCTAGATAAAGATCTTCTTAACTAGCTACAAAAGTTAAATTATAAGAATTCCAATAATAAAGTTAATAATTAAGTATTTACTAAAGGAAAGGTTATTACAAAAGACTATGTAATATTATTAGCCCTTAGAAATGATTAAATAGCTAAATATAAAGCTAAATAAGTTGCTAAATAAGATTAATTGCCTACGCTTTTAAGTAGCTTTATTTGAAAAAGAAAATATAGGCTTTAAAGTTAAAAAAAAGGTTAAAGAAAAAATAAAACGCCGCAAGGCTATACTTAACTCTAATGCTAAATTTATAACTATATTTGAAATAGGCGAGAAAAACCTTACTATAGAAGTATTTAAAGATAAGCTATAGCCTTAAAAACGCTGTAGAGTTGCTAAAGTTAAGGTTGAAGTTAAGTAAGAAGAAGATAAAGAAGATGTATTTAAGCTAAAGGTTTTGGAAAAAAGAATTAGACGCGAAGGTTGTAAAATTCAACAACCAAGTAAATACAATAATTAAGCAACTTTTTACAATCATTTTTATATAGCTACTAGATATATACTATTAGAATTAATTGAGTTGTAGCTATTTAAATACCCTTACTTTGTGTGGCGTGGTTAAAATTTACGTGGTTCGAAGGTGGGGGTGGCCGAAGGTGGGTGGTCCACGGTACTGTGTAGTTGGATCGGAAGCCGCCTGGGTGGAGTTCCCAACTGCCGCCCCTATCTGGGGCGCATGACCCAAAAGCGGTTCAAGGTGGGACGGCGAAGTCTCGATGGGGACGGCGGCAAGGTTATGACAGATGTGGAACGACAACAACAAGATTATGCCGTCGTGATATGTTTGTTATACGTGTATTCGCTCAACTAACATGCTGCAGACCAGCGAGGCCCTCCGAACCCTGTATCGATCAATCTATTATGCATACTATCCAGATGTCTGTGGCCCGGCACTCAGTTCTTGCTGGAAATTGGAGAGTGATCACCCGTGAGGCTCAACCCTCGTGCTGCTCGTAAAGTTGTTTCGCGCATGAGTCGTCGTTGTGGCCAGTGGGATGCGGCTCAATCACCCTAGGTACCTAGTTCTGCTGGAAAAATCCACCCTGGTCTAGAAGCCTCACGCGAATCGGTCCGGATTGGACGGTTGAACTGCGGTCCTCACTACGCAACAAGCAGGGAGTTGGCCTGGAGGCCAACCCCATGTTTTACTGGCTGGCCCCTGCGCATCCTTGTTGTCGTTTCTTGAAACAGGCCGTCTCTGCAGCTCCGTTGTGCATCTCTATCGCACATCTGTTTTCTGTTTATTGAACCGTGCTCTTGGCAGGCCAATCGAGACCTGGTCAGCCGTCAACATGGAGCCACCTGGAGAGACTAATCCATGTTGCTGGGTTGACGTCCAAGGTTGGTAGTGGTCAGCGTTCACGGAGGAGGACGAATGTCAGGGGATGGAGGAAGATGGTGAGAAATTCTGGATATAAAGAAGGTCGGTCGTCTTCACTCTTACATTGACTAACTTTGGCTTCCATCTCATTCACATTCACACCTTCTTCCAACCACCTCTTCCTTGTGCTTGGTACTTTTGTTATTAGCAGTTGAACTGCCCAGTCTGTCAATCTCTGCCGGTCATAGCCATTTTAAGTTCTTCCTACTCGTGAATATCACCTTTTCACATACTTCACCCACTAGAACTATTCAAAATGAAGTTCTCTCTCGCCGCCGTTGCCCTCTCGGCCCTGGCTCTCGGAGTCAGTGCTATGCCCGCCGACAATCTCGGGGCTGATGGCCACGTCGTCCGCCACGCCGGCCTTGGTCGTGTCGGTGACATCTACGCCCGGGGCCGCAAGCACTCCGGCAAGCACTCCGGCAAGCACTCCGGCAAGCACTCCGGCAAGCATTCCAGCAAGCACCCCAGCATGCCCTCCAGCTCTGCTCCCACTGCTACCGGAAGCGCTGGTGGCTCCCGGCCCACCGGCTCCGGCGGCGGCTCCGGCGGCGGCTCCGCTGGCGGCTCCCTGCCAGAGGCCTCCGGCACCTCTGTCCTGTCTGCTGCGCAGACCATCGCCCCTGGCGAGTCCTTCGATGGTGGCATGGTTATGTACGACCGTGGTGTTGAGTGCACTGGCCAGGCTGAGGGTGGTGAATCCGACGCCGTCTTCCAGATCGAGGAGGGTGGTTCTATTTCCAATGTTATTATCGGCCCTAACCAGATTGAGGGTATCCACTGCCATGGTGGTTGCACTCTGAACAACGTCTGGTGGTCTGCCGTCTGTGAGGATGCCTTCTCCATCAAGGACCAAGAGGCTGGTGCCACCACCACGATCAACGGCGGCGGTGCTTTCAACGCCGAGGACAAGGTAAGCTCACCACATCTGACTTGAAGAAGCTATACTCGCAACACAATATGCTAATAAATGTCCAACAACAGGTCATCCAGCACAACGGTGCCGGCACTGTCGCCATCTTCAACTTCTTTTGCGAGAACTTCGGTAAAATGTACCGCTCTTGTGGCAACTGCAAAACCATGTCCGAGCGCCACGTCACCATCGACGGTGTTGTTGCTAACTCTGGTGATATCCTTGCCGGTATTAACCAGAACTTTGGCGACACCGCTACTATTACCAATACAAAGACTACCGGCGTGGCGACCATCTGCGAGAAGTTCGAAGGCACTGAGGGCTCCGGCGAGCCTACTAGCATCGGCTCCGGCGCTGACGGCACCACCTGCATCTACGGCTCCGACGTTACCGAGGGTTAAATTTTTCGTTTTTGAGGACGAGAAAACCCTTTGCTGAGGACTATGGACGACAACAATCACTCAACCGAGTCTTGGACCGGAGCCATGACAGACCGACAACCTCTCCAAAATATCAAGCATAAGACTGGAGCGTGTTGGATTCTCTTGTAACTACTTATTATTCTCCTTGCATGCATGTACATAGCCCAGGATGGCAAGACATGTTTTTCAAAAAAACAACCTGAATGGCCCCAATAATCTAAATGATAAGAGCCCTGAAACGAACATGCGAGAGCCAACTTTGGAGTATTCGTCAAATCTCTCCTTCACAAGGTCTACATATGTATTGTACCTGATCGAGATGTTTGAAGTTATCGTGATTTACTACTGATAAACATAACAATCTGCTGTAACGCTAGTCTGAATTCTATGTCTGATAGAGGAATTGTAAGGCAATTTTCCAAAGAAACCCCCAGATACATGTCGTGAATGACAGCTACACTATTTTCTCGACCGGGAATCCAACTGTGACCGTCCTACTCTCCAACACCAGAACAACATCTAAGCCTGAGATATAGGCACCAAAACACAATTAATCTAGTAATCTAACCAATAGATAACGCAAATATCTAGCCGATGATGGTACCCGTCCACTCACGGTCAGTTCTCAGCCTTCTTTGTTGCCTTGGTACGCAGCTTCATCATCAAGTACACCATCGCATAGCACCCGGCCACGAATGCGACGACGATTCCAGCGTTTCTCCAGCCATATGACTCTGCGTCAAGATTGAGTGTACGCAGGTAGTCAGCGCCTGTTGTGTACTGACACACCTCACAACGGCTCGTGGCGTCCGGGTTCAGGAGGTTCGTGCCAGTTCCCATACCCTGCTGATAAGCAGCCAGATATTCACCGCAGGTCTGGTTTGTGGGTGGGTCGAAGATGGAAAGTTCCCTGGCTGTGCATTGGACAGGCTTGTCCCAGGTTGTGAACACCAGCAGGGAGCTCATGAGGTAATTATACGGGTCAATGTAGTACAGCCTGCGGGCAAATTGGTTAGTGACTAACGAGTCTTGTGAGCACAGAAGAGTCCAGCATGTTGTACTTACCAGTATCTCCAAAAGGGCTCGATCTGGCTGTATGGTACCATCACGCCGCAGAAAGCCACCAGAGTCGTCACGACGAGCGGGTTGATAAGAGATGCGAAGACGGCATTAGGGGTATAAGCGGCAATCATCTGTCCAATACCGGTGTAGAGGAACTCGTAAAAGATCTAGAGTCATGTCAGCTCACGGAAATAGATGCTCAAGATAACCGAATAAGACTGTAGATTCATCAGACGCTTACCGTAACGAAGAAGACACTGCCGGCATGTTCTGCTGATGAGGGAAGGCCTGCGGTGAAATACCAACACACAAAATACAAGAAGGCGCAGATGACCAAGTACGGAAACTCAGACACGATTAGGCCCGTGACGAAAGGAGCCCAGTGGTACATCTTGCTCTTCTTCTCGCGCGCCTCATACAAGTCACGTCGTTCGAGAAACAGGGGTTGGAGCTGAGCGATTACACCCTGCAGCAGTCGGAGTCAGCTGTCAAAAGAACTTCATCTCAGTCAGGGTGAGCTAGGGTATTTACCGGTGCGACAAAGATAAATTGGAATATGGTAAAAAGGTTCAGCTGGAGGTCCGTCAAGCGGTCCCCGATCTTCCAGTACGTGAAGCCATTGAGAAGTGCAAGGCTCACGTGCAAGACGAACTTGTTGGTGACGTATTCGGTGTTGCGGAAGAGGGAGACGTTCATCCGGTGCGTGACGAGTCTGATCTGGGTCCACATGGACGCGGCGAACTCGTTGCCGTCGTCGAGGGTGTTTGAGTCACGGCTCGCGGCTTCTTCAATCATGCCGTCCAGTTCTCGGCATAGCTTCTCATGCTCGGGCGACTGCAACCAGGTTTGGTGCCAGTCGCGGCCAGCTGCTCGTTGACGTCCGCCTCCTGTCACCACGTCGATCATGTGCTCGGCAGGGTTCGCCTCGGCAGGACATGGCTCCCCGTTGCGGGCGAAATATTCCTTGATGGTCTTGGCGTTGTCGCCAATATCTCCGAAGTAGACGGTTCTTCCCCCGGCGGCGAGGAGGAGGAGAGTGTCGAATTGGGCAAACAGTTGCGCTGAAGGCTGATGAATGGTCACCAGAACAGCCTGTCCGGCCTCGGCCAGCTTCCGGAGAAATCGAACTGTGTTGTAGGCGGCCTGGCCGTCGAGTCCTGAGGTCGGTTCATCGAGGAAAATCAAGACACTCGGCTTCGCTACCAGCTCCACGCCAATCGTCAGACGCTTCCTCTGCTCGACCGACAGCCCAGCCCCTGGCCTGCCGACCAAGGTGTGCTCAATATCGTGGAGTTCGAGGAGATCGACGATCGTGTCCACGTAGCGCAACTTCTCGGACTCGGGAGTGTCTCGAGACTGGCGCAAGCGGGCTGAAAATTCTAGAGCTTCCCTGACTGTGGCCAACGGCTCGTGGATGTCGAGCTGCTCGACATAACCGGCTGAGCGCTGGAATGACACGGGAATAGGGCGGCCATCGACAAGGACGGATCCGTGGATTGTCCCTTCGGTCTTGCGTTGTGCAAGTACATCCAGGAGGGTTGTTTTTCCAGCCCCGGAGGATCCCATCAAGGCACCAAGCATGCCGGGCTTGACGTATCCTTGAACGTCGTTGAGAAGCACGCGATCTCCGTCCGGGGTCTTGACGGTGTACGTCAGATTCCTCCACGTGAAGATGCTCTTGTTACGGATCAGATCTGGGCCGGTGCTCGTGTCACTGTTGGGTGTCTTAGATACTGGCTTCTCTGAGGCCTGACTGGCCTCCTCATCTGCCAGCTGCAAGACGTGTTTGGCTCTGTTTGCTTTCTCCCGAGGAATCAGAAGACTTCGGCCACCCTCGCCCCTGAGCTTCCACCTCGAGGTGAAGAAAATGGTGAGCGCGACAAAAAACACCCACCACGCAATAACAATTCCTATGTTGCGCCAGACGTGGTCATGGCTGAATTCCAGCGACCAGAGATACTCGTCCCCGGTCAGGCTTGAAGCACCGACCCTCGCGCCGCTAACACCGGCGCAGGCCTGCCCTCCCTCGCCGGCCGAGTAGCCTGGACCGTTCGGGATGAGGTAGGGCCCGACGCATGGTATTTCCTGACCGTGGAACTCATTTCCGAGCAAGGCCTCGAACCCGTAGGCCATGGGGTTGATCCAGAAGATCCAGCTGAGCCAAGGGTGCATCTCCGGTTTGATGATCATGTAGCCCATGTAACCGAAGAAGGCGACGAGAACCAAGCCCGAAGCCTTGGACGCGGCGTCAAAAGTCGGGAAACCCGCACCGATGAGACGGAAGAGAGCTGTCATGGACATGGCACTGACGAAGCAGGTGAACCAATAGGTGAAGAATGCTTCAGCCGAGGTCTTGAGACCGATCATGAAGTACATTACGATTCCAAAGTGCGTGACTTGCAACAGAAGCACTGGGAAGTCCGAGAGTATCTCGGCGATCACGACGGCTGCCGGCTTGTAGAGGGCAAAGGAACGGTGCTTGGCCAGGATGGGCCGGCCTGTGAAGGAGTCGGTGACCTTGGAAAGGGCAATCAGGGCATGATACAGGATCGAAAAGAAGAGAGCACCGCCTTTGAGGAAGAGCCCGGCAGAATTGTCTGGGGCAGCGTAGAACAGCGACCCATTGATGAGAGCCTGGACCAATGTGGCTGCCTGTTGCAGCATGAGCGTCGACTTGTCACCGAGCATGATTTGGTACTGCCTGATAACGGCTGCCCAAACCTGAGTAGGGAAACTAGCCGTCACGGGTGACGATGCAGAGACTCCTCTGTGTTTCTCGTGGGCGACTGATTCTTTGAACAAGTTCGTGTTGTCGACAGCCTCTTGGCTCGATGGGTACGCAAGGCACTCCTCCAGCATCTTGGGCTTGAATGAGGATCGATCGTAAGCAGCAAGCACCTCATCCGCGCTGCGGGGGAAGGACTGCTCGAATCCCGGGGCGATCTGACGTTCTGTGGGCACAGTCACGCCGGTCAAGAAGTCACCCGAGTTTGAACCTGACTCTCTCAGGAAACCGAGGCCTTCCATGAATGGCACCGCATCCTGGCGCGGGCCATAGTAGATCTGCTTGCCTTCGTCCAAGACGAGGACTTTGTCGAAGTGCTCGAAAATTCCGTTGCCGGCCTGGTAAAGCGTAATGATTGTAGTGAGCCCGAGGACGTCGGTCATGACCCTCATAGCTTTGATCCACTCGAGAGCTGTGCTGGCATCCAATCCCCTGGTCGAGTTGTCCCAACAGAAGACACTGGCCTGGGTGGTGAGACATTCGAGGATGGAGACGCGCTTCCTCTCCCCTCCTGAGACGCCTCGGGTGTAGGCATCTCCCACTTTCGTGTGAGAAGTGTGAGAGATACCAGCCAGTCGAAGCAAGAAATCTTTGTTGTCTTGGACGTATTGTTGCCTTGTCATGCCTGGCGGAAGGTGGTTGGGGACTTTGTTGCGCGCGGCGAACTTGATTGTTTCCTCGACGGTCAATGTCGGGTAGAATATCTCTTCCTCTGTGTTCATGATGATTTGGCCACGGTAGGACTTTGCCTCTTCCGCGGTCATGCTTCCGAACGACACGTTTCCCGTGATTTCTTCGTAGCCAAGCCGGTTGTTGGAAAGCACGCTGAGCAGTGTCGTGCAGCCAGAGCCGGGCCGTCCGAGAACAAGTAGCATCTCGCCTGGCTTGACACAGCCGGACGAGTTGTCGATGATTGTCTTGAGAGGTTTCGATTTGCCATCCCTATGGAAAGGATAGAACTGAGAGACGACGTTCTCGTTGAAACTAGCATTACTACTGATGCCTTTGACAGTCAGGTTCTGCCAAGTGACACCAAGCTTCCTAGGCTTTTGCCCTGATTCTTCGTCGCTCTTGTTTCGTCGGTGCACTTCTTCGGTCATGTGCCATGGCTCTCTGGCCCGGGTCGGAATTTTCTCCATCACTTCGGTGTCGGTCTCTGAGCCATTCGGCTGCTCTCCCCCGCCGACTACGGACTCAATGTCCGTAGTTGACCACCTATCTGCCATTTTGACGACTGGAACTCGCAGTGAACAAGGAGATCGGATGGGAGGTGCAACTCAGAGAGGGTACAGAGCCCTTGCTGTGCTCGGAATTGAAGTGGTGTATCTTTTGCGCTGCTCAACGATAGGCTGTTGGGGATCCACCTGGTCTTAAAATGAAATCCATTTGTTTTCCAGACACCCTATGGAATAAACATTGTTGATCACACGTCGATAGAAACTGAAAAATTAATCATCTTTATTTGTAAGGTTACAGGGTTTTGCGGATTTGAGGGAACGACGGATGTATTAGTGATGGTCAACTGCTGTCAAACCCTGGCACAAGAACCTGTGTGGCGATCAAAAGAGCCAAGTGAGCATGGCCTGGCCTTTCTCATGTCACCATGGCATTCAAATGACCGGGGCGCAAATCGTCCGCCTGGTAGCGTCGGACTGATTACTGAACTCTTGCTGTGTCTCGGACCTGGGCCTAAGGTGGCCGATCGCTAGTTCGACGGCTATTCCGGGATATCGCGGAATCGGAATCGCGAATCATTATGTAGGAAGGTGTTCGACACATGCTTTGATCTAAAATTGATGAATCTGTTCGTTTTTAACTAAATTTTGGAGTCAAAATTTCCAAGCTCGCGGCTCGCCGATGCATCCCCCCCCCTCTAGGTGCCCCCCTACTATTTGCAACATAGACTTGGCTGTGGTTACGTTTATCGGCCTTGTGACTGGAAGCTTTTGAAGAGTAAGTGGTGGTAGTGGGTAAAGATGTGGCCAGGGCCAAAAAGAGTGTTGTATTCGGGAGAAAACTGCTCGCAAGAGTGCTGCCAAGAAGCTCCTTTTAGTACCCTCCCCGTTGGTCTATCGCTCCTTCCACCACCCACATAGTGCCCCTTTCACGATGGGCGAGACCCCGAGCCCAAGCGAAGCCATCGTGGTCCTCGAAGCGGGCTTTAAAGCGCGAGCTTCTCTCTCCTTCCACGGTGCATCTCTAGTCCTAATGCCAACAATTTAAGCCCTTTATCGTGCCTTTTAGACGGTGCGTAGGATCGCATTTAAGTCCTCCCCAGTAGTTTCACCAGCTGTTTTCAGCAAGCGTTGGACACGAAGGCTTAGCGGTTTATTGCGGAAGAGGAGAGGAGGAGGGAGGAGGTTGTAGTTTGCCGACTTAGAGGTCCTCAAGGTAGTAGCTATTTGACGATAGCATCCGGTCCCAGTCTTATCACCATGAGAAGCGACTGGATCCCGGAAGGGAAAATCCTATTCCTGGATGTGGTTGTATTGCTCAAGTTCTAAAATTACACTAGTCTAAATTGGGCATTCCTCTTCCGGGAAGAGGAACCCCTCTTCCGGGAAGGGAGCTTAGGCCACCTTCACTTTCTGAAGAGATCAGATAAATATTGAAGCTTTATAACGTCTTCTCTTCGAGCCTGCCTACCTAGACATCCTACCTCAAGGGTAAACTAGAAACTGATAAAGAAAACATGGGTAAGGAAGGCTATGGCATCAATGATCAACTAGGTAGCCACACAAGCTGTCATTTTCACCAAGCCGAATCACCAGCACAAATTTGCAATAGGATTCAGATCAATTAACTGCCCTGCCGTCTCGCCGGGCGTTTTAGCTTCTTACATATGTATAATTACCACTGGCATATTCGAAGCGTGAATAATCCTCCCCGACCGGGGAGTTGGGATGCATGGAAAGGTACCTAGGTACTGGTTTTTTTTTAATTATGGGAAGAGAATTTCTAGCCAAGAAATGGCACTTGATGCTTCCTCTTCCAAGGTTATCCCCTTCGGGATAGCCTCATTAGGCACTGTCGGTCGCGCCAACCTTGCTTACTACATTAGGTACTTAGGTACCTAGGTATACAACAAGGCTATAGACCTAGCCAGCGTCCGCCGACCTATCGATTTTTAGTAGTCTACCTACTTTATCATCAACATAGTTTGTTGCGGCCCAGACCTCCAGGGCTATGTTCTTGTCAAACCTTGCAGAAGATAAATACCACGTCGATGTCAAGGAAGGCCCCCCAAGCTTGCCTCGTCGTTCGGAAGCCAGGCCCGCAGCGCCATTCAGAGCCTGGAGATGTGAATGGCTGGGGGGATCGAACCTAATTCAGATGTCCAGGGATGAATGGTGTGACTGCTGCGGAACTCAGTATTATAATCTTCGGATTCAAAGTTGAGGATCAGGTCGTCTGAATGCGGAAAGCTCGAGGATGGGCTCTCGGTGGTCTGATAGGGGGTTGTATCTGCTGTGATCGACTGTGGCACAGGGAGCCGGCGTCGCATCCATGTGACGCCGAGTCGTTGGCGTAGAAAAGTAGCCGGGGGCCTCCACTGCGTTAGTCCCCCTCCGCTTATAGCGTAGTAGGTAACAGAATTCAGCAATACACTAAATTCAGCTATATCTAAGCGTTTTTTTAAGTATAAAATACTACTAATACTAGAATCTCTATATAATAATTAATACTTTATATACTACCCTTACTCTACTCCTACTAAAAAACCTAAAAAGTTAGTTAAAGCTATTAATATAGCTACTTTACCCTTATTTCTATTAATTATAAGTATTAACTAATATTTATAATAACTATACTATAATTTTAATACCTCTTAAATTTAGCTTACCTACTTATTAGGCTTCTAACTCTACTACTACTACTTATAAATACTATACTTTATAGATAAAAGTGGAGGAAGTTAAAGAG
>MAVT02000309.1:4864-37696 GCA_001702395.2 Diaporthe helianthi | reverse complement strand
TTATTGCTAATTTCCAAGCTATATTAATTTTGCTTATTTATATTAATTTATACTTGTAACTATTGTTTTAGGTGCACTAACACCTATTATAAAGCTTATCTCGTTAAAGTTATAGATATTGCTATCTAGGATTCTATATTTTGCATATGTGTTTAATATAAGGTTAAACTACACGTTTATTATATTTAAGTTTTTATATAGGGCTTTTTAGTAGTTGTATATGCAGTTAACGCGTGTTTTAAGATATAGTTTTAACGCAATAAATCTTTGCGTCTAGTTTTTTCTAATAGCGCCGCTATTATAGTTTTAAAGCAAAAAGTTGGCTATATCTTCTACGTTCTTAAAGATAAGTAAATATTCCTATAAATCCTAATTAAATATATATTAAGCAATAACTTCCTCTTTTATTTTCATTAATCTCTTGTTATTAGGGTAAATATTGCATTGTGTAGTTCAACCGGCTATTCTATTACAAAGGGTTAATTTGAGTATATTGTATATTTTAAATACACGTTACTTGCTTAGTTTTAAGTTTTTTTAAATAGCTTGAATAGCAAGCTAAATAATGGATTCTTTTGTTTTTCCTATTTTAGAATATAGCGCGAAAAAACGCGGTTAGAAAGTAGACTATAGCAGTTTCGGGAAAAGTGCGCGACTCGTTAGAGTGCGCAACTCGTTGGTGTTTAACGTTATATAAAGTAGCTATTTAATATATAAATAAGAAATAAATATAAAATATAATAATAATTACGTAGTAATATTCTAGTAAGTATATATAATTAATGTATATTATTATAAAGAAAGTTACTTCTAATATATATAATATAAATCTTTAGGCTTTTAATAATATATTTTACTAAGCCTATACATAGAAGCTAACTAAGCGCGAAACGCGCTAAGTATAAGTACTTAGAGTTTACTTTAAGCCTAGATCTTTAAAGCCCTCCTTATTACTTAAATTATAACTTATATTATACTAAAAGAAGCTGAAGTACCTTAAGTTACCCTATAATGCCATTATAAATAGTAGTACTTATACTTATTTATATACTAAGGGAAAGCTTATCTAGCTAAATAATTATAAAAACGTAGTAAAAGAGCTAGATTTATAATAATGTTTTAAAGTACTATTAGAAATTAAACTTATACCTTTTATAATACTAGTACGAGGGTAGCTTAAGTTACTTAACGCGAGACTAACTATACTATAGTACTAAATATATATAATATACTTACTTATATTACTAACGTTATTCTTATAATAATAGCTACTATTTTTATTTTTACTATAAATTATTCTTTAAGTTATATTTATTATTTGTAAAAAGAAATTTAATAATATATATTTTAAATTATTTTAGGCTTTTTTAATATTTAAGAAGATACTTGTATATGTTTTTAATATTACCTTAGTTTTACACGTAATTTTAATATTAGAAACGTAATTTTTAAATAAGCTTAAATAAATTTAGAGTCTATTTTAACTATAAGTAAATTAAATTAGTAAGATAACTAAAGTTAATATATTTTTAATAACTAATATAAAGGTATATTCTTAATCGTATATAATATATATTTTAATATATACTTTAAAAATCGTACTTTATTTAAATAAGCTTAATTAGGATAATGGTGATAACTAAGCTTTATAGTATGTAGTAAATGAGCTACTAAATTTAACAACTAACATTCCCCCTGTACGCTATACGGTAGTTGTGTTCTGGTTTTCTTTTTAGCTCTAGTCGTGTTATTTTCGTCCTTGGGAGATGTTACAGCTGCTCCAATCTCAATCAAAAAAAAATGCGCTCAAATTTGGTTAGGCAGTGTGGTACGATGTAAGCAGCACCCCCAGGTGCCATCTGTCTTGTTGATCCATGACTGACAACAGTAACATTTGAAGCGAGCATTGGTCTACCTCGAGGCACGCGCTCGGCATATACACAGGGATTGCAAACTCGTGCAGATATGTGGTCTCTGATTCCTGTCAACGTTATGGCTCGGCGCAAAACCTCGTTGAAATCGCGTTGGCCCGCGTGATTGTCCGCATGGGCGGGCTGAGAGTGGGCATCACCAAGGAGAACACCAACGAGGCCAGCTTCGTCAGCGTGCCGTCCATGGACCTGAGGGACTTCATCGAGTGGGTGAATGTTGCGGAGGGCAGCCAGGCACAATTTGACGCGCGTGTCCTAGAAGTGACCAAGACCAAGCTGGAGCAGCTGTGGCCGGACGTAGCCACCCGCCCGCCTTGGAAGCTCGTCGTCGTCCAGGATTGCACCAAGGATTTGGGTCAGCTAAGACTCGACATGGTGTTCGTGACGCATCACGCCCTCGCAGACGGGAAGAGCACAATGGTCTTCCACTCCGAGTTGTTGCGGGAGCTCAACCACAACCCCACCGACAGCGGCTCTGGCCCGCCGGAGGGGCTGAAGGACCATATCCTCAGCTTTGACCGGCCCCCAGTCCTCGCACCGCCCCAACAGGAGCTCATCAAATTTCGCATCGGTTGGGTATTCTTCCTCAAAACTCTTTGGGAAGAATTCGCACCTTCTTGGCTCAAGCCGACGCCGCCGGTTGCGCCATGGACCGGGAAAGCGATCACCCTCGAGCCGCACAAGCTCAACCTGCGTCTCATTTCAATCGATAAAGACGTCGTCCCGAAACTCGTCGTAGCTTGCAGGTCTCATGGCGCCACACTCACCGCAGTAATCCACGTGCTTTTCCTGACTTCTGTCGCCAGGCGTATCCCCGCTCAAGCTACGCCTGCATTCTCCAGCCAGACACCAATCGGCTTGGCCCCCTGGGCGAAGTTACCACCCGATAGCGACTTGGAAGATCTCACAAGAGCACTCTCGGTTCTTAACACAACCTCGAGCAAAGTATGGACCGCAGAGACGGTCGCAGACCTGCGGGTAAGGCTCAGCCAGAAAGACCAGGGCCTCGAGGAAAGCTTTATGTGGCCCCTGGCGGCGACGTGGCGAGCTGAGATGAAGCAGAAACTTGCCTCACTTCCAAACGACGACGTCAGCGGCCTGATGGCTTATGTGACAGACTGGCAGAAGTGGTGGGAGAGCAAGATTGGGAAACAACGCGGCGCCACATGGGAGGTTTCTAACATCGGCCTCATCAGCCCCAAATCCGGAGGCTGTGACACTGGGAGCCTTGGAGTCTGGGATATCCGGCGGTCGTTCTTCACCCAGCCCGCCTCCCTCGCTGGTCCTGGTTTTGCGGTTAATGTCACCGGCGTGGAACGGGGCGAAGTCACTCTGACATTGAACTGGCAAGGCGGTGTCATTGAGGATGTGATTATCGATGGTTTAGTTGAGGATTTGACTAGATGGCTATATTTTTTCAGCGTCAATGGCAACTTCGGCATAGTTGAGAGCACTTGAAAGCGGTTGATATCTTGACATAATTCTAGATGTGCTGCCACCTCGCTATGCAAACAGTGGCTCGATAGATGTACTTGATATCATCAGACAAGATTCTAAAGTTGACCTGGGTAATGTACTGAATATTGCCGGCACACGAGCCCTCTGTGTGCCTGATGGAATAGATTTGCTAAGTCGACTCGCATACCTAGGTAGCTTAGCTTGACTAAGTACTTGTGTATGCGGGTGGTCAGCAGTATTTCATCGGGCGAAGCCTGGTCCCCACGCTGCGTTGGGTATCAAATGCGGCACCTGAGCTTCGGAGCCGGGTTTGTTGGAACGAGTAGAGTGCCTGGATTCCAATATACACCTCTGAGTGGTCCTGGTGAAACCAGAGTCCTCGTACTTGAACCCTCTTCAGATCTTGCAGCCAACTTACGCGGGTCCCTAAAGACTATCAAGTTGTCAAAGAACGAGTCTACACCTGTTACTCCTCACCAAACAGCTCTGTATATGTATGGCGACTTCGATCCCAGGACGTGGTTGTGGACGTACGTCGAACAAAAGAAGGTAAAGCTAGCAAATGCAACATGCAAAACCGGAAAAAAAGAAGTGAGCTCCGGCAAATAATCTTAATCGGCATCAATGAGGTGCTAATGAACGGCGCGATCAGGCCGGTCGAAACGGAGGAATCCTCCCCCGGATTTGTGTGCACACGAAGAAAGTACCAAGAGAAAGAATATGACGCATTGTCGTACACTTGGGACAGGGAAGAGAAGCCACACAAAATCCATGTTGGCAAACACGCAATGAGCATAGGGGCGAACCTCCATTCGGCTCTCCCAGTGTTGAGGCCGAGGGATGTGGCCTCCATTCGAGTTATATGGGTGGATTCAATTTGCATCTACCAAGCAGATGTTCGGGAGCGAAATCACCAAGTGCATATGATGAAGCACATAAATTCGAAAGCTGCCTCGGTCGTTGTTTGGCTTTGGCTGGATAATGCAGCATCACAAGCGGCCATGGATCTGACCCTCCGCTGTCACAAAAAATTGGTAGTCAGGCACCTGTGTACCATGATCAGAAAGGATTATGGACTTCTCTTCTAAATAAAAAGCGCGTTTCCTGAAGAGCAGCGCCCTGTATGACTTCCGAAAAGCTCGTGGCACAATGGGCCTAGCGAAGTACATGCAGTGCACCAAGGATCACGAGGCGACCGATATGCGAGATAAGTTATACGCGCTAATAGGAGTATCGTGCGACATCTCCCCGGATGATGTTGTGCCTGATAATTAGAAGTCGACCAGGACGGTATTTTTGGACCTGTTTCGTTGCCTCGCAATCAGGAGGCGCCAGTTTGGACATCATATCCTCTGGGCGGCTGTCCCGGGCGACGCCGACGGCGCCAACGGCGCCACAGCTTCAGTTGAAGGGCCACAAGGGCGATATTCCTTCGTGGTTACCAGACTGGCGCATGTCGAAAGGCCGCCTGCGAGCTCTCGATAGCGAAAGTGAGGATGGGGCGTCTTAACGGGCTGGGAGCGATGCGGAGGCCGTCGTAGGGATGGCTCATTTCCCTTTTGTGTTGGACTTTTTCGGTGGTGCTGTTACTTCCCCTGCACATAAAAGCCTCCCAGCACCGCAACGCTGGAAGTACATCACAGGGGACCCACCCAGAACCAGACAGCTTCGGACTGACAGCGCCTGTTTTCTGGGACACAATTGTGGCAGGTCGGCTGGACCGGAGCAGGCAGAGCCCCAACAAAACCTATGGCGGCTTATTCGCAACACCCACTGCCAAGCAGAAATCAGAGCAGGAATTACCCGAAGGCACGGCGAATTACAAGGATGAGCTCCGGAGTTTCGTGGCCGAGTCGATGTTTCCACCCGAAATGACCATGTACCAACTACATGGACGCAGTGACAACGGCCGTAATGGGACGACGATTTTTTGTCACAAAGAAAAGAATCATGGAGGGGGAGGTCATAAGGGGCCTGGCTAGCGGTCAGTACAAGTGAAGGATGATCAAGTTACGATAATGATGGAAGGGGGGCATCCGGATTCGGGTTGAGTTTGTGTGTCAACTTTTGTGGAGGAAGGACACATTTTGATGTAAATTCCCAGAGTTCCAAGGTTTGTATCCCCATCGCGCTGTCAGTCAGGCTCATCACAGCCTCTGTTTCGGTCGAAGGTTTTCATCTATGCCAAATCAGACGCCTACTAAAGATGAAAATATAATTATATTCAAGCAGCATGCATGATGTGGTTGTGGAATAATTCGCGTGCCTCACATGCCAGGGTACTTGAGAGCTGTGGTCGGTGGCTTGTTCTGCTTCTCTCTATTTTTTTTTTTCAATTTCCTTTGCACACCGACTAATTGTATGGACGTCTTACTCAAGAATGTGACTGAAATCTGGCAGTCATCTAGGTACTGGCTAGAGAAAGAGGCAAGTCATTATGGAAGATTGACTGGGAATGATGCTAAATGGTCGACGTTAAAGTGCGGCTCAGGGATTAAGGTTCTGGGGTGGAGTCCCCGGCAAACATGCCGATTCGCCCAACTAGAGCTGCCGTGTCGGGAGCTGAACTCCAAAATATTTGTCGCGCGACGACCTGCGGGATGGCCAATTGGATTGATTGCTGGGCAGAGACACACCCGCGTCTGGTCTCGTCAACCCCCCCTCTGCCATGGCGTCGTCATTATTGAACCAGGCACCAAGCCTGGTGTGTTTGAGGAGGATAACACAGGTGGGCAACGCGTCTGTCACCCCGTTCTTCATGCAGATGCGGAAGAAGAGCAAGAAGCCACAGAAGCCCCTGGGCATCATCGTGCGACTGCTGGTCGACATGAGGGGTTATGGCAAGCAAGGTCAGTGGGCAGCACGATGCGAATTCAGAGCACGACCCCGATGCAGTCCATTCTGAACGCCCCTCTCGCACAGGCTCCATCTTCCGGATAAAACGAGGCATAATGCGCATCTGGTACCCAACAAAAAAGGCCGAGTACATGACAGACGCCCGCTTGAAGCAGCTTGGCCTGACCAAGGATGATGTCGGCGAGCGCGATCCCATGTTTGGAAAGAAGCTCGAGATCGAGGACGACTTCGTTGATGACGCCGTCGAGGCCGTTGCCGGCCTCCCCAAGGGCGCTGTTCCCCTCGGCCCTGCGGCCGGACAACCGGCACTCGAGTCACCTAGCCATGCACCTGCTGTCGAGATTGAGCACGTTGCTGTAAGTCACCGGCGGATGTTTCATGTTTCGAGGGCGGGTTGGGGCACTGCCTCTTGCGCCCAGGTGACACATGGCTAACGCGACGACTTTCTATCTACAGCCCAAACGTGCCCTCGAACTCCTGACCACTATGATTCCCGACCCTATCATCATTGAACGGCGCCTGAAACATCCCCAGTCGACCCTCAGCCCAAGCAAAAACCCCACCTCCTCAGCACAAAGCAACCAGCCAGAGCAGCCCAAGGTCCTGACGCCCCTCGAGAGGCGCCGGGCGAAGCTTCTCGACGCCCAACAGGCCCCCGAGCCACAGAAGACGCCCGAGGAGGTCGAGGCGGAGCGCAGGGCCAACGAGGCCGAGGCAGAGCGGGAGCGCATTCGCGCCGAGGAGGCTGCCGAGAAGCTCAGGGAGATCTACGGGTCCGTGTCGGTGCGCGACGTGGCGTCGTACATCAAGGACAAAATGCTGCTGGACCCTGAGGCGTCGCGGGTCCACGTCCAGCCCGAGGATATCAGCATCGTTGGGCTCGCTGAGGGGGTCGACAAGGTCGAGAAGGTGGGCAGCTTCGAGATCGAGATCCGGACGCATGTCGGGCGGGACAGGGTCGAGCCCGTCAGGAGGACTGTCGAGGTCGTCGCTGCCTAGCCGGGTGCCAGTGGGAATATCTGTACATCATGGTGTTGTTGTCATGTAGGGGTAGCTCAATACACACAAATCCCGGCTGTGTTGGACACCATCGCTTGCCAGGTCGGACCGCATGTTTCGGGTCAGGCGGGCATCGATCCTGGCACTCATCCATGTCACAAATACAGCCAAACTGACGTTGCTGGCACGCTTGACTCCTCCATCATTGGCGATTCCCTCTCAATCTGTTTCCGCAGTATGTACAACGTGGCAGCGACGGAATGGACCTCACTCGCGGTGAGATCAAGGTGTTTTGGAAACATTCTCGGCAATTCACAGACTACATACAAGTCTGGGACAGTTCAGATCGATCAATGCGCACAAGATAATGTCGGTCCCCGAATGCGGCTGATGCTGTCCAGGTGATGTCCCTGGATACCATGGCTTGACCGTGAGCAGGAGGACAGTGCTACTTTGTACGCGTAGGCAGGGTTGCTTGAGTGTTCTCCTGTGCGACTCGTGCACACTGATTCGACAACGCGGCTTATCCGTCCACACACAAACTCGATGTCAGCGTGCGATGATGAGCAACAAGTGACACCCAGCGTGGTGGGAGCTGATGTCTGGCGTAGCAATCACAGCGCGGACAGACGGATGCCTTCAGCCCATGTGATATTCGTGTGGCTCTGTGCGACTTTGACTCGGGGGTAAAAAAGAACTCGTGGGTCTGGCTTTCGTACGTACCGTATTTGAGTTGCCGCTGCTCTGTCTCCTGGCCACAATCTGACTCCCTTCAATGTGACGAAGTGCTTCAACAATGGAGCCGAGAACTTTTCAGATCGCACATTGTCACCTTGAACCCAGAAATTCGGTCATATACGTACGTAGAGCGTTGTTGGTTCAAGATCGACTGTCCCCCGTACGTCAGTTGAAGGGAGGGAGTGGCCAGCACCGGGCATCACACTCGCATGAGACGGCAAGACGTTCTCATATATTCAGCGAGAAATTTACACAAAGCTTATCCCAGCTTTTGATGGTTGTATTGGCCGACCAGGTGATACATACCGGCAATTTTGCACTGAGCACGACGGTACAAACGCCACGGGTCTGTCATAAACTCAATCTTGTCCAGAGCTCGTCATCTATTGCTGGAATGAAAGTATAAATAATTGGATTAAACTAACCCTTTGAGCTGATTCTAAACCATTTCTACGACATCGCCGTCGCTGCTTGTTCTTAAGTCCACACAGGACCCGAGGAGAACCGCATTGATCTCCAACATCAAAGCAAGTTGCTATACCGGTATTCTATTTCCCCATCTGGGCCATCAACATCATGAAGGTCTACAACCTCTTTCTCGCCGGGGCCCTCAACATTTGCACCAGGGCCCTAACTAATGACCCGCCCACAAACGACCCTGCCATCGCCAACTTTGCTGCATATGGGCTGCCAGGCTGCTCCCAGAACTCACAAAAGAACTTCACATTGGTCCAAACCGAGGAGAGCCGCTGCTTCGTCTTCACCCCTCCCTTCCCGACCAATATCCAATCAGCCGTCACCACGACGATAATACACGGCTGCGTCGGTAAGATTCTCCCCTCCCCCCCCCCCGTGGCAATTGGACCAGGCCAACCACTGCTTTATCCGTTTGCGGTTGCTGACCATGTTGGCGGAAACGAAAAAGTGTTCGTGTTCAGGGATGCGCATTGTACATTGAACGCAACCATTCTGCCCCAGCTCCCTGATAACTGCTTTGACGAGCCCTCGGGCTTGGGTTCTTACAAGGCTATCTGCGGACACATGTTTCCGACCCCTATTGCAAGTCCATCGGCATCAGCATGTCATGGATGAAAAGGAATCCTTGGAAAGGCCGGGCTTTGACATCCAACAATTCTTTCTTGGGACTGTTTGGAACAGGATGGTTAGAGGCCCTATGGAAGCTCTGTCCTTTTTCAAGACCAATGTATTTAGAAAGTCGGCGCCGATGTTGCTTTGTTTGGGGATATTGTGGGCTGTATTGACTGGTTCCTGAAGCCGTACTTATATCTGTTATTGATAGTTTTTGAATAGCTAGTCTCTCACAGATTACCTAGGTAGTTTGACTGGGACAAAACCATAGCCAGGAATACTTCATTTCAGACAAACTTGGTGTACAGAAAGAAAAAATGCGATTCGATATTTGAGAGTATAGTTTACTAAGTGTGGGTGGGTATTCCAGCTCCTCGCTCAAAACTCAAATGCGAATGTATGTCTGGCTCCATGTGTTAGAATGCGGGTTGAATCACCGACTTCGAAGCCGGTCTGGAAGCGTGGAAGTGCTGTACTTCAGGAGACATATTTTGGACGGGGCCCAATTTTGCTGGGGAATCCATAACAACAGTCAGGCTTGGCCGCTATGTTTGTGTCAACGTCAACGCACTGGCACCAGGTGACCTGAGGCTGTGCTGAATGTCATAATTCGTAGAACAGTTCAACTAATCAATCAGGCCTGCCGGTATCTAACTACCTACCTAGGTAGGTACTTAAGTAGGTACCCATGGATATTACTTCCCCTCGAGCTTGCCTTCAACTTCTTCGGCCCACCACTTGGCCCAGTCTACGACCTTTCTCCCTGTCTTCGCCTCCTCTGCGCAGAATACCATAGCATGGCTTCTGACCACCTCATCCAGGGTACACCTGATGACCTCCTGCTGGGCCTTCTCGCACGTCCAGCCCTCGTCTCGGTGGTTCTTGGCCAGGTCAATGGCCTCCACGAACTTCCTTGTCAGTCCCAGGTCGCCGCCACCGTGGCCCAGACTCTCCATGCGCGGCGTGTGGGTCGTGGTCTTGCCCGTGTTGAAGTCCTCGACCGTAATGGTGTATGAGTCGGCATATATCTCTCCCTGGGTGCCGTAGATCCTGGTGAAACGTTCACACTGGCGCTTGGTCTGGGCAACCATATGGAATGTTGCCTGCTTCGAACCTCGGCCGCCCAGCTGGTCAGCCATTGGGCTGATACCATCCTGCCGCGACGGGGGGTCGTCGTCCCAGGTGATGGTTACGATCTGTTCATCGGCAACGTCGTTGTCGCTCTCGTAGACGCACCTCCCGAACCAATTGCGCTTCGCGATCTCCGAGTCCTGCATATCCGGGCCGTAATCTTCAGCCAATCTCGCCATGAGCGCCCCACGCGCCTTATCGCTAGCTCCCAGATCCTCTATCTCGGGCAGCACAATGTTGACCGGCCATGCGGTGTTTCCTGTGTCCAGGCCCATAAAGGGTTTATCGCTTGTGTAGATGCGCTTGGCGGAATACTTGCAGGTGTTCTCGACCGGGCACTTGAGACAATTTGTCGCCTGGCCAGCACCTACTGGCTTGCGATTCTTCCGAAAGTACTGCAGCCTCCCACTGCTTGTCACGGTCGACGGAAGGTGTGGGAGCGCTTTTTCACCGCCATCCTCGTACTTGACTGGTGAGCAGAGCAGCCAGAGCAGCACGTCGATGTCATGGCAGCTCTTGGTTAGAAGGCTTGGGGCAGAGGTGTCCTCCCTCCTCCAGTTGCCTCTCACGTAGCTGTGCGTAAAGTGCCACCAGCCGATCGGCTCGGTGTGAATCACGGACAGCACATCCCCAATAACCCGGTCCTCGAGCAGCAGCTTCCTGAGCACCATATTGTGGGGGCTGTAGCGAAGCACGTGGCCGATGGAGAAGACGCGCCGCTCACCCTTCTCGTCGACGTTGTCCCTCAGGGCCCGGTACATTTCAACGCAGTCATCGAGCCTCGTGGCAAGCGGCTTCTCACACATGATATGCAAGCCGCGCAGCTCGGCCATCGCGATGACCACCTCCCTGTGCATCTCGTCCAGAACACACACATAAACACCATCGACGCCCGGGGGCACGCCAGCCTCGCCCGCGGCCGCACGCCGCCTGCGTTCCTTCTCGTAGGCGATGAAGTCGGTCCATGACTCGAACTCCTCGCCCTCGGCTGGGCCACGGTGATTGCCCCAGATGTACTTCTGGCCGAACTGGGCGCGCTTGAAGGCGTGCGGCTCGGCGATGGCGGCAACTAGGCCGTTGGTGGCGAGCTTGGTGAAATGCGCGTAGACGGAGCCCCGCGACCCGCCGCCGACGACCAGCATCCGCGGTGGGGAGACGGAGGGAGGCGGGCGGGTTGGGGACTGGATGATGACTTCCTTGTCGGTCACGACGACTGGGCCGGGCTCGGGGAGCACTGGCCGGATTGGCGGTGAATCTTCCAGCTTGCCCATGGTGAAGAGGAGGAGGAGGAGGAGGAGGAGGAGGAGGAGGGGGATGACCGCGGGTGGTGTGAGCCTTGGAACGAATGGGATACGAAGGGAAATGCGGAGGGAGTGGAGGGGAAGAAGAGGTGAGGCTTCTCACTCTCTACCGGTATATATGAGGCATTCGTAAGGCGCAAGGTGGAAAAAGGAAATGGAAAACCGAATGCGACAGTAGAAGACATCAAATGATCCTTCATATCTGGAAGCAAGTGCCACCGGACCGAACCATTCCCAGACGGTGGTAGCAGCCCGCCTGTCCGCGTGGGTTAGTCGATCATGTACAACCATCACCCACACAGCCGAGCGGCAGAGATAACGGTGTTTTATCCCTCCGGTGAAACGGCCCGCTTTTCCTAAATCGTGGGGACGTCCTCACAACGGCCAAGATCAATGACTGATTGTATTCTAAGCAAGAATACAAGCTTCCTGATTCGCCTCTCTTTTTTCCTCTTCTCCTTCTTCAGCAGCCTTGCATGTGAGAGACCTGCGCTTGGCAATCGATCCATGGCCTTCAGCACGGCCACTCCAGTCACTGTCACCGGCAAGCAAATCCTCAAAGCCTGTCAGAGGAGCTTATTTGCCAGAGCACGTCTTCCACGGTGCAGCTTGTCGACTCATACAACGTTACTTTGTCCCCAGCCCCTTCCGAACAAGCATACTACGCTCCGCCGCCGATGTGGTGAGGCCCGTTATCTGTCTGTTAGGCCTAGGACGGCGCTTTCTTTGAGGCAGAGAATGGCCCAGCAAAACTCTGCGCCATTGGTCTGGATCGACTGTGAGGTACGGAGCAGAGTCAATGCCGCCTATCGTGCAAGGGCTCGTTTTGCCACGTTCGTGGCCGCATCAAAAACTGACCAAGCGTGCAGATGACCGGTCTGGACTACAACAACGACGAGATCATCGAGATTTACTGTTTGATCACCAATGGCAACCTCGTTCTAGCCGACACTGAGGGCTGGGGCACAGTCGTCCACCAGTCCACGGCGCGCATGGCTCAGATGGACGACTGGTGCACACGAACTCACGCTCAGTCCGGTCTCACAGCGGCCGTTGTCACCTCCACCGTCACCCCAGAGCAGGCCGCCGATGGGTTGCTGGCCTACATCATGAAGCATGTCCTCGAACCGCGCACGGCCATCCTTGCAGGCAACAGCGTCCACATGGACCGCGCATTTCTGAACCGGGAGCCGTACCGTAAGGTCGTAGATTATCTGCACTACCGGATCTTCGACGTCAGCAGCCTGAAGGAGGCATCGAGGAGGTGGTTGCCCCAGGTGACGGAGCGGGCACCAAAGAAGAAGCTGCTGCACAAGGCCAAGGATGACATTCTGGAGAGCATCGAGGAGGCCAGGTTCTACAAGGAGGCCATCTTCGA
The DNA here is from genome assembly GCA_001702395.2 of Diaporthe helianthi. NCBI lineage: Eukaryota > Fungi > Ascomycota > Sordariomycetes > Diaporthales > Diaporthaceae > Diaporthe > Diaporthe helianthi. Next base: position 24,815 of record MAVT02000309.1, on the reverse strand, counting down.
GAGGAAAAACCCGTGAACGGCCCCGCGTAAGCTGCCCGTGGGGCGCAGCAGCAGCTCCTCACCTCATGGGCAGGACTCGTCAAGCCACACAACGAGCACCCCACCTTCAAAGCCGAGCCTGCCCTTCTCTGCGAAAGCTGATAAATGTCGTGTCTCCAATCAATATCTATCATGGTGGGTTGGCTAGGGCGGCCAGTACTACAGTACGATCGAGGGGGTCATAGCTGTCCAAAGCGCCGGATATAACCAAAGTTGTAGCGGCCGACATGCTGTAGCTGTCTTCTCCAACATGACGAGAAATGAAGCGACCACCAGGCCGACTGCAACACAAACACGAAATATTCCAGACGCCACCAACAAAAGTCAATTTTGGAAATCTCCCCACAGCATCCCAACGTTTGGGATGGAGGGTTCAATGGTTACATGGGTTACTACACAGTACCTTCGAGTTAATCTGTGAAATACGAAGCATCTGCAAGCCATTCCCACAGTGCGCGTTGCGAATATGCTATTCAACAACGAGGGGCGTGCATCTGTGCGTTTGTATGTTCCAGCTGCATCAACCATGGCTGAGTGACTTTCACATACCCTAGGGTATGCAAGATGGAGACATCATTGTAATCATTGTGTAGAAAGATGCTTTCGCCTCAACTGCTCAGAGATCTTTACAGTGTAGTGCTGTGTCTGGAAACTTTGCACCTTACAGTATGACATCAAGCTAGCAAGACAGTGAGGACGCCACATTGAGCTAACCCCCTGTCCAATACTCGCCCGAACGCCGTTCTGCCCCACGCCACGTCCGCCCCTCGACCTGTCTAATTGGGTATGTGGCAATGACGTCCCGGCCTAGACCCCACCTTCCATCGGTGGGGGAGCTCATCGGCCAGACCGCAAGCTCCTGATGAAGTGAACAAGCATACCCAGCGCCTCTCCTATTTATCATCCAGCACCCTTCCACGTCTGTCCCACTTCCCTTCTCGTCGATCACTCATTGATAGCCAATTCTGTTCCTTACTCAACAGACCAAACACCTAAAATCCATCCTGTCAGTATGAGCATCAAGGAGGTTCAGTTCGCGTCTTTTACGGACCAGAAGCCCGGAACGTAAGTTGGGATTGTCTTGTCAACAGCTTCACCCCGCACCACTTCATGTCCCGTCCCCCTTGCTCTCGCGATTAGCCTACGCCATTCCACTCCAAGCTTCGGTTCGCCAACATGCCAGACACGCATAAACGCAGACACGTTGCTGATATTCGCAAAGATCTGGTCTTCGGAAGAGGACTACCGTCTTCCAACAGCCACACTACAGTGAATCCTTCGTCACCAGCATTCTTCTGTCTATCCCAGAAGGTGTAGAGGGTAAGCTTCATCTTCCCGCTAGCCAGCTCAAATACCAACGTCCAGCAATGACTGACACAGACGACAGGCTCCTTCTTGGTCGTTGGTGGTGATGGCCGTTACTGGAACCCCGAGGTCGTTCAACTGATCGCAAAGATCGGTGCCGCATATGGTGTCAAGAAGCTGCTCATTGGCCAGAACGGCATTCTGTCCACACCCGCCGCCAGCCATGTCATCCGCAAGAGGAAGGCCACTGGTGGTATCCTTCTGACTGCCAGCCACAACCCCGGTGGTAAGTAGCTGTCCGTATGCGCTCCAGCATTCATCCAGATCTTTCATATGCGGGCCCGCTGACCTCGAGCGACCCAAGGCCCCACGAACGACTTCGGCATCAAGTACAACCTGGCCAACGGTGGCCCCGCTCCCGAGTCCGTGACCAACAAGATCTACGAGGTCTCCAAGAAACTTTCCTCCTACAAGATTGCCGATATCCCCGATGTCGACATTTCTGCCGTCGGCACTAAGACCTACGGTTCTCTGGAGGTCGAGATCATCGACAGCACTGCCGACTATGTCGAGATGCTGAAGGACATCTTCGATTTCCCCTTGATCAAGAAGTTCTTCACCGAGCACCCAGACTTCAAGGTCCTCTTCGACGCTCTCCACGGTGTCACAGGTCCTTATGGCAAGGCCATCTTCGAGGAGGAGCTCGGCCTCACCGGCTCCACCCAGAACTGCGTGCCCTCGCCTGACTTCAACGGCGGTCACCCAGACCCCAACCTGACCTACGCACATAGCCTTGTCGAGGAGGTCGAGAAGAACAAGATTCCCTTCGGTGCTGCCTCCGACGGTGACGGTGACCGTAACATGATCTACGGCACGGGCGCCTTTGTCTCCCCCGGTGACAGCTTGGCCATCATTGCCCACCACGCACAGCTCATCCCCTACTTCAAGAAGCAGGGTGTCTTTGGCCTGGCCCGGTCCATGCCCACATCCGGTGCGGTCGACCTTGTTGCCAAGAAGCAGGGTCTGAACTGCTACGAGGTGCCAACCGGCTGGAAGTTCTTCTGCGCCCTCTTCGACGCTGACAAGCTGTCGATCTGTGGCGAGGAGTCCTTCGGCACTGGTTCCAACCACGTCCGTGAGAAGGATGGTCTCTGGGCCGTTGTCGCCTGGCTGAACATCATTGCTGGTCTTGGTGTTGCCAACCCAGGCGTCACGCCTAGCATCAAGCAGATCCAGAAGGACTTCTGGAACACATACGGCCGCACTTTCTTCACGCGGTACGACTACGAGAACGTCGACTCAGATGGTGCCAACAAGGTCGTTGGCACGCTGAGCAGCCTCGTCAACGACAAGAGCTTCATTGGTAGCAAGATTGGCGACCGGACCGTCACCGACGCCGGCAACTTCTCCTACACCGACCTTGATGGCTCCGTGTCCTCCAACCAGGGCCTGTACGCCACATTCTCCTCGGGGAGTCGTATAATTGTCCGCCTTTCCGGCACAGGCTCTGCCGGTGCCACCATCCGTCTGTACATCGAGCAGCACAGCTCTGACCCTTCGACGTATGACCAGGATGCCCAGGACTTCCTCAAGCCTGAGATCCAGATGGCGACAGAGCTGCTGAAGTTCAAGGAGTACGTCGGCCGTGACGAGCCTGATGTCAAGACGTAGAGGTTGGAAAGCAAGGATCACTATCATAGCTCCAGATGCGACCATCCAAAATTGATGGATATCGACACGATGCGTTACAGCCTTTTCAAGTAGTGAAGAGCCACAAAATACAAACATGTTCAAAGTCAAAAACTGGTCATTGTCGCCACATACGGATTTATACTTTGAGTAGTAAGAAAACAATGTCTCCGTGCGTGTTCGACTGCAAATTCAAGAGGCGAGACAAGAGAAAACCAAGATAAAGGAAACGAGGAGGGTATCATGCAATCTGGAACTTGGCCTCCAGGCCGGACAAATCCTACACTGTTCTTTTGTATGTCCGTCCCTAGGGCCTCGCTCGGAACAGAATTATATTCATAATCAGGGAAGTCACAACAAAACAGAGTAAATCACAAACGCTGGGCTCGGTCGTTCATCATACATCGTAGTCATCGTCAGGGGCGAGATTCGGTGACCGCCCTGGTTCTGGGGAATATGCACAGTGGATGTGGGGAAGTGCAACGGGAGGGTGTTTGTGGGTGGTAGCCATGGTCATGCTGGTCGAGATCGCACTTTCTTTCCCTATGATCTCTCGATCGGTAACGTGGACCGGATGCGGCCCAGTTGGTACTTGTTTGGGCGAGGGGTTTCGGTCGGTCGCTTTAGTCGCCGTCGCCCGGAGGCTCAGAGGCGGGCGCTGGGCAAAAGACCTCCTTGAAGCGCCCGGCGGCTGTTGTTTTTGTCCTCTCTGCTTAAGCGGCGAACTCTGGGAAAAGGGGCCTTTTTTTGGGGGGGGGGGTTAAAACGTACCCTCGTCGCTGACGAAATGGATCTCGAACGCGCCGACCTTGTTGCGCCGCATGTTGGCCTCCTTGTACTTGTCACAGAAGACGTAAAGCTTGATCTCGTTGATCCAGACGCAGTGCTTGGACTTGTGGGTGATCCAGCGGCTCGAGGCGGACTGGTGGGTTACTGGAAGACTGGTTGTCAGTACCTTCTGGTGAGGCCAGTCGTGATGATGGGCGGGGAACTGTTTTGTTGGGTCTCAAAAACCTACCGAAGGCGGTCCACACCGGGCAGGCCCTCAGCTCGCCGTCCCAAACTGCGGCGTGGAGGCGCATGCCTCGCGTCCGGTTGTCTTCGTAGACAACCAGGGAGTGCTGGTAGTCGTCGTCGATGATTTGTCTGGGTGGGATGTCTCAGTCGAGAAGGTAGAACACAGCAGAACAGAACAGGGGACAGAAACGTGTGAGAGAATTGGAGACGGGGGGAATACACACGCTTGGAACAGCCGCTTCTCGTTGGGGAACTTGTATTCTCGTGGATCCATGCTGACTGTCAGGTGATTCCGGGCTTTCAGGGCGATGAAGGTGCAGTGGAACAGGACCAGTTCTGGACGACGCAAAAGACAAGAGTTAGCAGTCAGTCAGTCAGTCCCTAACAATGTCGGTAATTAGACATAGAACCCCCAGCACATAATGCCATCTTACCTTCCCAGGTGACAAAGCTCAGCACAGCCCAGAGCTTCGGCCTCTGGATAGAATGGCTCCACCTCTTTAGCCTGAGTGTACTCCCGACCTGGTGCACGCATATCTCGTGAATCCCGCGGTACGAAAACAGCTGCTGGCTGCCGGCGTACACCCTTAGCACAAAGTACGGCCCCCCGTCGGCCGCGTTGATGACGATCAGCAGGCCCAGGCGGTCGCTGTCAAAGGACCGCCGGAGCAGCGTCCTCGCCCCTTCAGGCAGCCTGGGCCCAGCGCCCCCGGGGGCGGCGGCGGCAGCAGCGGCAGCGGCAGCAGATATGAACGGCCCCCGGGCGTGGGAGCGCTGCGGCTCGTGCATGTCGGTGTGCGAGCTGAGCGGGTGCGCAAAGACGTGCTCAGCCCAGTGCGGCTTCTCGCGCGGCGACAGCGGGACCATGGCCATGTGCTCGGCGACGGGTGATTGCGTCGGCGCGGGGAGGCCCTGCCGGTCCCGCAGGCCCATGATGCGGGCGCGGAGGACGTCGACCTGCACGCGGTCCAGCGGCGCCGCCATCGTCTTCTCCCCTCCTCCTCTTCCTGCTCCTCCCCTGGCGAGCATCCCCACCAGCAGTGCCAGGAACCGGTTGTACAGCTGGAACCGGTGCAGGAGCTCCATCCCGTCGGCCTCCTTCTTCATCTCGTGGTACATCTTGCGCCACCGCAGCTCGCGCGTGACAGTCTTGTCGTCGTAGTAGCCCGCGATGTCCCTGAGCGACTTGGACAGCCCCGGCAGGACCACGTTGAGGTGGTTCACGACGGCCGTCGCCCTCGACGCGTGCACGTGGCCGCGGTCTGCGAGCTCGCGGAGGACACGCCCGGACTGCCAGACTTCTTGGGCGAGCAGTATCATGTGCCCGTGGAGAGAGTGGGCCAGGGACTGGCGGAGGGCATCGACGCCTAGAATTTGTCAGTGTCTTTGTTGCCTTGCATGAAGGTTCCTTTTGGGTGGGCATACCTTGGGCAACCCGGTCTGCCCTGTCGGCCTCGAGAAAACACCCATGTAACAGTTGGCTTTGAGGGGGCATTGGCGCCCCGACGAGGAAGTCCCAGTCCATTGCCGATTGTCGAATATGAATTTTCGTTTACCGAGTTAGAATACGGCCACCGCTGGGACTCATGTATTGAAGGATGGTGAGGGCGGGCTTATCGGGCGCTTCCAGAATGACAACTCAATGGCAAGGAGGACGCCGTCTGGCGTTCATGGTGATGGATATTTTGAGACAAAGACGCCGAAAAGATGCTTTTTGATGTTCCACTTGCTCCTTGTGTCTTTGCTGGAAGTAAGGCTTGTCCCTAGATGCTTCTCGGCCCTGGCAAGTGGCCCTGCCCGCTTCGACGATGAGGTGACGGCGGAGGGTTGTAATCCCGGACTCGGAGACTTAGCTCCTGCTGATTATGGGCACAATGCAGCTGATATTAGACTTAGTTGATCATCTAGAGGCGTGTAATGAGTGAGTAGCATGCTGTAGCAATGCCAGTGAGTTCGATCTGATGATGTGACAATGATCGTTGTTCGGCAACGACACTGAATAAGCACTTTCGGGGGTACGCATTTGTGGGGAACGAAATGCGGGAGGTCGCCGGAGGTCATTGTTGCGCGGCTCTGCTGTGCTCTGACGTGTCAATCGGCCGACAGTCGAGAGGCCATAGATATTATCTGCAGGCTCTCATTGTTGCGTGAGCCCTTTTTCCAAGACCGGCAACGGCATGTGCGGTGGTTGGCTGGCTGAAGTGTACTGGTTGTGGTGTGTGTGTGTGTGTGTGTGTGTGTGTGTGGCATGTGGCATGTGTCAGTAATACTTGCCGCCAGGTACTTCGGGGATGGCCTCACAGAAGTCAATGATTAGATCACCAATTTGGGAACCAACAAGTCAGAAGGAACATTTGGAGAAATGCCCCAGATTACCATGGAATGAACATTGGCGATGAACGGGGAAGTCAGCCTCAGCAAGTCAACCGTCTAGCAACCCCGTGAGCCAACACACACAGACTTCAACTTCCCGAAGCGGGAGGGAGGGAAAAGGTGCGTGCCGTGATGGGTGTAAACTTAGTCGAGAGTCGAGACATCTGGACCCTGGCCCTGAGAGCTTGAGAGCAAAGGGTTCACGACCCCGGCCGAGGGAGACGACAGAACTCTATCCTGCAGCTCTCCTAACGCACCCGAGTGCCTCGGCGGGCGAATCGCCTGCGCAGCTCAAGGGCCGGGTCGCAGTGGCCCCCAAGCTCTGGGACAGAGTTGAACCCGGTCGCCCGTTCGATGTTTCGGAAGCTTTTCGGCCATCATTATAATTTCTACCGTGGTAGCATCCACTCACGACAGTTATGTGCCCTGCTGAGTGGGTAGCCATCTCATCGTCGGATATACAAACTTGCCGTCTCCTCTTTGTCTTTTTCTCACCCAGTTCATAAGAGCACTGTTCGCGACAGTGCGCCCTTGTCTTGTGTGACGTTTCTCAACGAGAATTCCGAGTTTGGATTTGCGGAGGGCCGGTGGCTAAGAATCAGGAGATAGAATGCGCCATGGCTGTGATAGCCTCCTGTGAAGGCCCGCCCCCGTCACAAGGGCTTGGTGACATACATCGACTGGCCGAGTTCAGTGGCAGGACATGACTTGTCACGCTGCACGAGCAATTCCCGTCGGCAGTGGTCATCGGTACAGGTCGGCCTTGTTGGTAACAACTAGTGGGTATGGTGCAACGCGATAGAAAACCCTCGTCGCTACATGCGTATCGCAGATTGAAGAATGGAGTCTTCTGTGAAGTGCTCTTTCCCTGGCCGATTTGAGCCAGGGACTAGTACTCCGTACCTAGGTAGGCAAGTAAGTATCAGCTGGACCCTGAGAATCAGTACGTCAGATCACTGACCCCGTCTAGATCTCGTCGATCACTGGGCCAGGGGCCAGGCCCATGACCCGCCCAGGGAGATTGACTGACTATCATCTCTGGCGGCCCAGTAGATAACAAGACAGGCTCAACAGACAGAGGACTCCCCAGATGATTGCGGGCCGATACCGGGATGATGAAGTCATTAAAAGGTCAGAGCGCAGACTATTTCTCATTTACGTCGTGTGTTCGACAAGACTCTTCCCAGAAGCGACTCAACTCAGGCCTGTCAGAGGGCCTAACTATTCATACACGGGCATCGTCCTCAAACATGATGCCTTCCAGTGCCGTCATCAAAGCAAATGGTCGCCTTCCCTGCCAAGCCGAACACCGAACCCATCCAGAGAGATAGAAAATGAAAAGAGCGCGGACGGCCACTGCCACCGAGTGGTGGTGGTTGGGGGACATCCCAGGGTATGCGGGGCCGAATGTGATGGTAGATGGTGAAGTCGCAGCATGTGTTTGCTGAATTACTCCTCCTCCTCCTCATCAGCCTGCAGGCGAGGCCTGGTTAGCTTCTGGCTGCGCGGGTGACCGTGTCAGAAGTTCATGGGTCACCTACGTTGTAAGCCTGCTTCTCATCCTCGTATCTCTTCTTGTCGGCGGCAGCCTTGGCCTCGTACGGGGCGCGTTGCTTCTCGTTAAGGGCCTTCCAGCGCTCTCCGAGAAGCTTGCCGACCTGACCAAAGGTGATACCAGGGTTCTCCTCGCGGACGTTCTCACGCTGCTCGTTGGCGAAGAACATGTAGGCAGAGAGGCCACGCTTAGGCGCGTTGGGGTCTGTGGTACTTGGTTAGACCCAGTTCGATCGATTCGGCGTTGTGGAGAACGCGTCTCTAGGGTCGACTTACCCTTCTTGGCCCGCTTGGTGCGGGTGCCAGCTCCTCTCTTTGATGCAGCCTTAGGCATGGTGAAAGGCTGGGACAGCTGTCAGCTCGGGAACAATCATACGCGTTAAATAAGAACGGGGCGCGAAAATGTGGTCAGGAGGGCTGGCTGCTGCAACTGAAAGGCCTTGCGTGTGGTGGTTCTTTCGGGGGTGGTGGAGCAACGGCGTCCCGGTCAGGCAGATCTCAGAGCTCGATGGAGCTCTGGGGAGCTTGGGATGAGCTCTCGGCCGACGCGGTCAGTCGCGTCGGCAGGACCAGTTGCCAAGAGGCGTGTCGGGCAGTCGCAAACGCAATTGAAGCGGCATTCAGGGGCCAAAAAGCGATTGAAGATGAGAGACTTGTGCTGGAAAGCGTAATACATACTTGTAATGTATTTTTGTTTGGAAGGGAGAATGTGTTGTTGATTAACTGCTGTTCGCGCAAGACTGTTAGCTTTGCTCGTGGATGGGCTGCTCCGGTTGCGTTGGGTGCGATGTTCTAGGTAAGAGCAGGGCAGGGTGGCGGTGGTTATGTGGTGGGCAGTGCGCGGTGTGTGCTGCAGTGTGGTGCAAGCGTGTGCGTGGATGATGGGTGACGGATGTGAAGCAGAACTGCGACCGATCTGTCGAGACAGACCTCACGATGCACCACTTCAAATGGCCAAAGTGAGCTCCAGACCAGAGGGGAAAAGGGTTCTGCAGTGATTTTGAGGCCGAAATGATGCATGGAAAGCGGTGGGAAAAGGTGCAGGTAGAAGCGAGTATAGTGACTTTTGTTTTGGTGATGGGATGGGCGGCGAGCAAGGTACTCACTGTGGGTTGCGGGTGTTTGGTGACGCTCTCGTAGAGAAGTGGTTTGGCTGCGAAGTGAGTGAGTGCAAAGAGACGAGAGAGAGAGCAGGGAAAATTGTATGGGGGCAGTGTGTGGGCGACCCTTTTACTACCCGTTGCTGATCCGCGTTGCCCACTCGCGCTTGCAGTCCCTCGCAGTCCCTCCTACTCCCCGTCCCTCCAAGTCTCAGGCGCGAATTATGCGGGGACCTCCAAAGTAACCAGGGCCAGAGGTACCTACCCTACCATTCTGTCTGCCACCCTCCCCCCAGCTAGGTACGGTACGGTGCGGTGCAGCACAGCGCAGGTTATGTAGGTAATGTAGGTAGGTAGGCAGGGCCCCAGCCGTCCTTGTCCTCTCCTACCCCCATCCCCCCCCAGTCAGTCTCCCCTCGGCTCTCTCAACAAGGTCTGGTCAGTTCAAGTCAAGGCAGCTTCTCATCAGCCAGCCCAGCCCAGCCCACCCCAGCCAGTCAGTGCAGTCAGTCGCGGTGCCTGGTCGCGCAGTCATCCATTCCTTCCCTCATTCAGTCCAGTCAGCCAAGTCAGTCGGTCGAACAGGCCTAGTGCTTGGGAGAAGGGTGCATGCACATTGCGCATTTGGACTGCCACATTGCGCCCGTCCATTCCCTTCCACATTGCCTGATTGCTTGCACGTTCCTTCCAATCTGCCCATACCTTGCTTGCCTGCTGCACCTTGCACCCTGTACCTGTCTGCTCCCATCCTGCCATCCCACCACCTTCATTCCCACTTTTGTGTGTTGGCTGTGTGCTTTTATTAATGTGTGCGTGAGTGGGTGCGCGTGTGAGAGAAAGAGGGAGAAAAAGAGGGCGCCGTGTTGAGCTAACCAATCTCCAAATCCATATCCGCACCCATCCATATCATCCATCTGCCCCTGCTGTGCTTACTACCAATATGGCCCAGGGAAGTACAAAAACATACAGCTCGCAGAGGCAGATGTAACACATCACTCGAACAACACACACATTCCTGTATAGACTAGAATCTTCGTGTTTTGGTGTCTGAATTGCATCTGCCAGAGAAACCAAGCCGACCAGACTACCGAGGGGCAGGGCGCAGGCACAAACAAGAACGGGCAACAACAACAACAACAACGGACCAAAACAAGCATCAGTGCCCGGCCGCCAGACTCGGGGCCCAAAAGGGCCCCTAACAAAAGCATGTCTGGGTTTATGGGTACGGAGAGTATCCTTGTGCTCCCCGGCTGAAAATGTTGGAGGCACGGCCATGGAGTGTTGACCAGCAAGTACCGTGTGGTCCGCACCCATAGTACGGAGTACTCCGTACACGGTGCTTCTCACAGCCTGATGCTTCCCGCTTGGCCTGGGCGGCCTGATGACATCCAACCTCCCTCCCTGTTGCCTCTGACCTCGGGACGGCCATCAACTCCACCTCATCTCACTGCACCAGATTTAGCCAGCTGTGATCGGGGGGAAAACAGCGGCAATACGGAGAAGAGTGCCGTGTGCATTGTATGTTTCCCCCCCTGACTTTTCGCGAGCTGAAGGGGGTGTAACTGGTGCTACTGCCCACCGTCATGAGTCTGCCTGCGTCCGAGACTATGGCCAAGGGCAGAGAGGTATCTCACTATCCCATGTTAGCGTTTACTATCTCCCTTGCCCCCGGCGCTATCTAAGTGCCCACCACCCCCCTCTTTACCCTCACAAGTACACACCCACCCACCAGATGCTCTCCCGCCAGCAGGGCACTGCACTGCTGCGTGCTCCAAGAGCGGTCGACACAGTAATTGTTTTCGAAGTCTTGGTCGATTTTCTTGACGCTGTTGGCAGTGGCACAGTTGGTCGGCAGTCATAAGCGATGCTGCCAGCTGGGGCTGGGGCTGCTGGGGTAGCTGTCCCCCGTGGCTGTTTCTGGCCAGGAGCAGAGCAGTGCTGCTTCCGAAGCACACACAAGTGACGTCTCAATGTGCTGCTGCAAACCGCTAGCACAACACGAATTACCGGACAGGCAGGCAGGCAGGCAGGCTGGCGATTCAAATGGCAGGGGTGGCTTGGCTAGTAGTGCCGTTACTCGCCGGCTCCACGCAGCTCAGCCGGCCTCCGAGCCAGCAAGCCGTGCGGGCAACTGTTTTTGCAGTCACCACGATTGCTGTATTACGAGTCCTACATTCTTGCCCTTCTTCGGCTCGGGGTTGGTTGATGCTTGATGCTCTGCCACGCTATGTTAGGCAGTTCCGGGCAGTCTCAGGGAGATAAGGTGCGTTTCATCCAGCTTGTTGCTTTGATGATGGGTGTGGGTGCGGGAAGCGAGAAGCAGCCAGGCAGTCCACCACCTGGCCAATATTATCGTGCGTGGTACATTGACGTCCGGCTCGCTCTCTGCTTTGCGGGCCACCCAAGGTTTAGGGAGCTGGGCCGACCAAGGCGTGTGGAGGGAGGGTTGTGTGTGGTTGGCTGACTGGTTGGCTGGGAGGGCGAGCCCAAGCTCCTTTCTCGCGCACCCAGGCACCTGGGCAGGGTCCTCGCCTCTTCATGCGACACCGGCATGTATTTTCATGCGCTTTTGCCCACGTACCGGTACATTGGCCGCGCCCATGCGCTGCAAAGGCCACACTACCTGACTCTTCCAAGGTACACGCACCTAACGTACTCCGTACAGTACTCTCTGCCCAACCCCGTCCATTTTCGCCTGCAACTAGAAATTGGAGAGGACGGAGAGGGCGCGCAGGAGACCAGGAAACCAGCCCGTGGGATCAGAATGGCAAATCAGCCAGCCCCCAGCGCCCCCTTAGCGCTTCCTCAAAACCAGCCCTCCACCCAGCAGCCGCCTTCCTTCCTCCGCACTACAACAATTCCACACCACCCGCAAGCGGTATCATCACTAAAAAGTCCGCCAAACATCACCGCTCATACCGCCCAGTCTTGCTGTGCGACTACCAGGGACTCCTGCACCGCTGCAAGCTTCCACCGCAGCTGTTTCCCTCTGTGCTTCCTCACAAGTCGTCCTTCCATCTTCAATCGAGTGATACCACATCAGATGAATTTGGGGGAGGAAGAAGGGGAGGGGGGAGGGGGGAAAGTCGATGTTGTAGGCAAAAGACGACCTGCATTTCTTTCACCACAGTTGCCCATTCTCACCCACTCACTAACTAGCGTATGGTGATCAATTCGGGGCGAAGTTCAAGCATTTGCAGCTGTCGCCAAAGGTAATCACCACAGTAGCACGCGTCTATCCGTCCCAGAACATGCCACCTTGTTGGGTGCAGTATTCGTGTATCTACCTAAACATGTGTGCATTGTGCACAGAAAATGGAGCGGGCTGCATTGTTTCTCGCCTCCGCCCACATTGGTTCCACTACACAGCCGAAGCGTGACGGAATGGAATGACTGAATGATGAGACCAAATCTGTGCTCACCTTGTACCGTGCTCGCGACCCGTGGGACTGACTAAGCCTGGAAGCTTCTCTTCCCGAGCCGAGCCCAGGCGAGGAGAGCTTGCAAACTTTAGAGGCGTTTCCCCCCGAGCTCAAAAGGGAAGCTGAATCAGCTGGACTTGGCGCTATCTAGGTACGCTCCAAGCGACTGACTGATGTAGGACGCCAGAACAACGTGTTGCTGCCAGTCTGCCAACATGCCAAGGGTCTCTTTTATTGCAGGCATCGTAGATTCCTGGTCAGCTCGCCAATCTTAAGGGTCTTTTATCTTCTGGACCCGGCAGCTCGGAATCCGGGGTAGAATGCTAATCGACTCCGCCTCGGTCTCTTCTTGTTGGCGACGACCGCGTGGAGGCGGGTTCACGCTAATTTTGTAACGGCGTCGCGAGAGCAACGGGCTCGGGCTCATCTTGTTGCTACCGCCGCCTGGTTCTCACACGGCGACAAACTCTGGGACTTGGCCTCATTATACGCATAATTGCTCACAAATCACACTGGACGCGTTTTTGAGCGTTGTCCGGTATTTCTTCGGTCTTGACTTTCAGAAGTACTCGGTGGCCGTCACCACGCGACCATGATGTTTTGATTGTCGTCAAGGTGGTGCTTTGCGTTTACTATAGCTTCATGTCCTGATGCACCGATAGCCTTGAAGACGGAATTGCGCATGCTCGTTTGGTTTTACTGACGCGTTCTGTGCCTGAGCCTGAGCCTGAGCCTGAGCCTGAGCCTGAACAACACGAGCATGCGCACTGGTCATTGCGGAAGCATACTTGCTTTGGTATCCAGCTTGGACCAACCTTCTCCAAGGCACAAGTCGCCTTCCAAATAGAGGAAAGTCTTCGTGATACCGCCGGATATGGCTCTTTGCAGCTCCAGTATAAACCAATCCCTCCCTCATTAAATGTTGCTGGATTAGGATTGTAGAGAGCCGTACCGTATATCTCAGCAACTGACGCTCGAATCAGAGCCAGCTATGCCCTGCCCAGAGCAAAGCCCAGCATGGCAGTCATTAAGCGTGCAAACAACGCCGGGGACGCTCCTACTCCGGGTCCAGCACTACTTCCCTTAGCACCGGGTCAGCCGCCCAGTCCACCCCGCTCCCAGCAATAACGCCGCTGGCCGTGCCCTTCATGACCCTCCACTTCCGCCGGCTGGCCGCGAACCTCCCCTCCAGCTCAGCAATCTGCACCTCAGCAGCCGGGTCCCCGCCGCCGGCAGGCCCAGCGGCACCCCCCGCCTTGCCGTGGTCGGCCTCCTTCGCGAGACGAAGCACCTCGGCCGCCAGCCCGCGGTTGTGCCGCGCGGCGCGCAGGGCTTCGCTCTCGGCATCGGTTAGTTGGGCAAGAACCTGCTTCGCCGTTGCGGACTGCGTCGCCACGTCGCGAGAGGCGTTGTCGCGGGCTTGTACCCAGGGGAGGATGTCCTGCTCGATCGGGGACGCGGCCGTGCTGCCGTGGACGCCCTTGAGGAGCGGGTTGGTGATCAGGACGTTGTTCACCACGCCGTTGCGGAGGGTGCACAGGGACATCGCCTCGAGTGGTTGGGCCCTGGCCCTCTCGACCTCGTCCGGGTCGTCTACTTCTTGATCATCGTCGTTTCCTCTCCTCTCTGCTTCTTCTGTTCCTCCGTCATTAGCAGCCCAATGAGCAACGCATAGCATAATTGGTTTGTCGAGCACTCACCAGCGAGACGTGTCCTGGCTTTGGCCAGAGCAAGCTCCACCTCCAATTTTTGGACCTGGTCGTAGAGTTCCAGGATCTCCTTCTCCTCATCAGAGAATGAGGGGCCTTTGCCAATATCTATTTCGTGTGATGCATCCTGCATATCGAGGTCCGCCATGATGGGCGTGACGTGGATGGTCCCACGGGAACGAGGACGATGCGACGCGTGTGCCACGGGAGACGCGTCGATGTGGCTGCAGTGACTGGATATGAAACTTTCCGATTCTGTTCAGATATAATCAAAGGCGAACATTGAACCCAGAAATGCTCCCAGTGGAGACTTCCTTGGAAAATGTGGTGGCTCTGACATGGGGAAGTAATGGTTGCGGGTTGGGAGAGTCGTAGCTGGGACGCTATCGCTAACATTCGACTTGGGAGACCGAGACTACAATAGTGTGTTGATAAACCCAAATGTCCGGTGTATATTCTGCTATCTCTCGTTACCCGACCTAGTACCTGTTGATCAAGACGAAGGCATGGGATGCCATTCAAACTGGTTCGTGATGACTCAAAGTGACATGACAATAAGGCCAAGCACACTTGAATCTGAGTGGTGCTTCAGGCTGAGGTCACCCCGCCATGACGGACGAGCACATCTGACTGCGCTGCAGACTGCAGTGCGCCTGCCGCGTGCACAAGGGCGGGTTGATTGCTAAGTCACAGCCAGCCGCAGCGCCCCAGCTCGAGGACCCAGGTCACGCGCGGCAACACTTTCTTTCCAAGGTTCACAGCAGTCCGTCTATCGACTTAATACGTGCGACCTTGTTACCTACCACCTAATGACCGAGCATACCATTTCTTTGCCCTGATCACAGGCGACTTATTGCATACCTTAATCGCCTTTTTTTTTTTGGCGATGCGCTCAGTCTTTACCATGGACGATGGCGACGCTCTGCTTCTCAAGCTCGGGGCAGCAGCTGCAACTCGATACCTCCAATCTCACAACGTTCGTTCGACCTCGCCCTCGCCGTCGCACTGCTTTGTCTCGCCCAGCTGATCATGGTTTCTACGTAGGATCGATGACTTCAAAACTGCGGTGTCCAAGAAAAGCTCCATTCCTGCGCAGTACCTTATCGCACTCACGCCTCAAGGGAAACCGCTGAAACAGCAGGAGCTGTCGTCCGAGGTAGGCTCCCCCCCCCCGGGAGCTGGTGCAACAGCTCCAGAGTCTGGGTTGTGTTCACTGATTGACGAACACCATCGGGAGTAGAAGGAAATCTACATTTATGACATCCGAATATCTCAACCTGCATCCCCCGGCACTCCGTCCTCTGTCAACGTTGAGATCGGGCTCCCAACGCCATACAGCTTACCCGAGGCTCCAAACCGGATCAACGACACTAAGGCGCTGCAGTCATGGCAAGAGCTGTTCAGGGCGCGGCGGGCATGGGCCGGGAGGGCGTTGGACGGCTGTGCCTCGATGGCGCAAGCCGCAAGAGACCGGTACGGCGAGATGGATGTCATGATGCGCTGCCTGGATGCTGCCATCGCAAACCTCGAGTCCGTTGTCAAGACGGTAGAGCCCAAGTATCAGGAACTCAGGAAGTGGGCGGACCCTGCCAAGTCCGAGTACAACACACTTGTCAAGAACTGGCAGTCATATCTGAGTCTAGCCCGCAGCATACCCATCAACCCCGGGATGGCTACGTTTATGACCGGTCGGAACTTCAGTTCCAAAAACGGCCCAGCCCGCCAGCCTACCTTGGAGGATCTCCTGGACTTGGATGTTACGAGGATGACCGGGCAACGTGCGCCACAGGCCCTGCGGAAGTTCAATCAGCGCCTGAGCGATCTAGAAAAGACGGCTGCACGGATGGTCAAGAACTGCCAGGACGTCACTCAGGATTTTGAGCGACTCATAGAACGTTCCGCCATGTCTCATGATGGCGAAGCCGCACAGCTACTTGAAGACATTGAGGCTGTGGCCAAGAAGGTGGACGCCGACTATGAGACGGCTATGGAGCTCACAGATACCTCACGGGATCATCTGCAGGCTTCGAAACTTGCCGCGACTCACACAGAGCGGTTGTTGCCAAGTATCTGCGCTAGAGCCCTTGAGATGGATGGAATGCTTCGATATGCAACCAAACAGCGGAATACACTCGCTTTGGAGTCCGTAGACTTCATGCGTAGTATCACCGACATAACGTCTCTCACGACCACCGTCAAATCCCAGATCACCGTGCTCGGTTCGGAGGAAGAGCTAGCAACGTTTGACTATTTGAGGCTGATCCAGCAAGTCCCCTTTATGTACGCGTCCTTCACCGCGGAAGCCTTGAAGCGAGGCGAATGGTACGAGAAGGTTAAGGTGGATGCGTCAACTCTGGCAAATGAGATGTCTCTGTTCCAGGACGAGGAGATAAAACGCCGGAAAAAGTGGCTCAAAACCGTCGAGAACCTCTACGGCCCACAGACGAGTTCCGGTGAAGGCAATGTGGCTGGCCTGGCGGTCAATCTATCAGGGCAGGAGGAAGAGTGGCCGACTATGACCAAGCAGGAGTTGGCGGACTTCTACGAATCTCTCCAGAAGCAGAAGGCCGAACAGGATCTACTCAACGACATTGGCAAACTGATTGTAGACTTGAGCAATCCGACAAGGCAGCAATCGAAAAGATTGAAAGCCTTCAAAAACGGGAGCATCCACGAAGCGTCCTTGGGCAGAAGTGGGCTGTTGATTCGGGGCGACGAAGATGTTCTCCGATCGCTGCAGGAAGAAAAGCAGCGCGTCGACAACAAACTCAAGACAGCAGAAAGCCGCGTGCGGCGGCTGGAGGACCTGCTCCATAGGCAGAGCCAGGCTTCTAGGCCAACATTTGGGAACATTTTCCAATCCCCAAGCCAGCAACTTCCCGAGCGAAGTGGCTCAAGCGCCTCCATACAGAGGACAGTCGAGGACCGAAGGCGCTCATCATCCGACTTTCCAGAGGGTCTTGTTCAGCGTGTACAGCAGCTTGAAAGCGAGCTGAGCGCTGAGAGGCAGAAGTCTGCTGCTTTTGAGAAGGAACTGAATGCTCGCACAACCCAGCACGAGACCGCCAAGGGCCAAATAGAAGAAGCTAATGCCACCAAGAAGGACCTCCTGGAGAACATGGAGGCTCTGAAGAGAGAGTCCGTGGAAGAGCGCAAATCCCTCGAAGATGAAATCAAGATTCTCAAAGCGCGACTTGAGGACACCGAAGACGAGATGGAGCACTTCGGCGAATCCCGAGAACATGAGAAGGCCCATTACGATGGCAGAGTCCAAGCCCTGGAGGATGAGATGGCGCAGCTGGCCAAGGAGCGACGCGACGCAGAGCTCAAGTATGAGGGGCAGGTCGACTTTCTCAGAAAAGAGTCAAGACTTCAGAGGGAACAAGTCGAGGAACTGGAGAAACGCAATCAAGCGATGCAGGACGAGAACAAGGACCACAGCCAGCAGCTGGAGGCCGCCAGAAAAGCTGAAGAGTCTCAACTGCGAGCTTTGCAGGACTTGCACCGACAACTCGATCCCGGGGGACCCATTCCAGAAGACCAAGAAGAACTCGTCGAAAGTCTGGCCAATAAGTGCTCGGATGTTCTCACCAAGGCACAAGATGTAGAGGCCAACATCTCCTTGGTCCACTCGGACCTGCACTCGGCCGAAGTCACTATCAAGGATCTCCGTGCAGAGATATTGACAGCCAAGGGCTCTTTGGCCAAGGAGGAAGACTCATCAATGCAGCTTCGAGAGGAGCTTGGAGAAGAGAAAGCTCGTGTAGCAGCACTTCAAGGCGAGCTCGACGAGACACGCAACCAGCTCCACGACCTACGAGTCAAGATCGCCGATGGAGAAACCGGCTCAGAGAGTCTACGAAAGAGGCTCGAAGAGGACGAGAGAAAGATCACGACAATGACGGAAGATCTTGCTTCGAAACAGTCCCAAGTCGGAAGCCTCGAGGAGGAACTTCACCTGTTCAAAGGCAAGTTCGACGAGTCTCAGCTCAAACTTGCTGTGCTCACCGACCGATTCGTGGCGCGAACAGAGCACGCCAAAGACCTCACCCAGAAGCTCTACACCCAAAACGATCGTCTCAAGCGTCTGTTGGAAAGACTTGGATTCTCGGTCAAGCGGCAGGACGGCAACATGGTCATCCAGAAAATCCCCCGTGCAGAGCGGTCGGTACAGAATCTCACTGATTCCGTGGATCCTGGCGCTTCCCTCCGCCGGTCAGGGACTCTTGCCCAGACACCAGATAGCAGTGATCTCGAGTTGCTGTACTGGATGACCAACTCAGATCCAGACACCGAGGCGGAGAAGTACCAGGCCTTCATGTCGGAGCTTGGCAGCTTCGACATGGACGCGTTTGTAGACACCGTCTACAAGCGGGTCAAGGACATTGAGCACATGGCTCGGAAGCTACAGCGCGATGCTCGATCTTATCGCGACAAAGCCCATGCTCTTCAAAAGGACGCGCACGACAAGATCGCCTTCAAAAATTTCAAGGATGGCGACCTGGCTTTGTTCCTGCCGACTAGAAATCAGATGACTGGGGCTTGGGCGGCTTTCAACATTGGGTTCCCACATTATTTCCTCCGCGAGCAAGAAGCGCATCGCCTGCGCAACAGAGAGTGGTTGCTCGCCCGCATCACCCGCATCCAAGAACGAGTCGTCGACCTTTCCAAGAGTCTGAGTAACCACGCGTCGGGCAACGGTATCGCAGAAACAGACTCTGTAGACGATGAGAATGATAACCCCTTCGACCTTTCGGATGGTCTGCGCTGGTACCTCATAGATGCCCACGAGGACAAGCCCGGTGCACCCTCGACCCCGGGCCTAGGGAAGAGCACGGTTGCTGCTAATAAGGTCGACGCCGTGGCGGAGCGAGCGCAGGTCCGGTCAGCATCTGGCAAGGGCCTTGGGCTGGGCGGTCGCGGCCCAACCGGGATCGACGGGGTGAGCAAGACCCTCTCTAAGAGCCTCGAGAGTCGCCGCTCCAGCACGAGCTCTAAGAAGGCCTTACCCTTCGGCATCGGCGGCGGTGGGAAGGGCAGTGGGCTTGCGAGTGAAGCCAACTCCATACGGGCCGCACCAGCAGAGTCGCCCGACCCTCCCGCAGAGGGCAGTGGCCAGCAAGCACAAAACACTACAGAGCAGACCAACGGCGCGGACGAGGCACAGGCACAACAACATGCTCAGGCTGAAGGTACTACCACCGCGGAAGCGGGCGCGGAAGCGGGGCAACAGGGGCAGCGGCCGCTTCTAGACAGCGCAGCCGCGGGCACCGAGGTGCGCAATAATAAGATTGATGACCTGCTTGGGCCCTAGTGAGGCCATCGTTTTTGGCTGATGAACATCCTCTCTTCTCTCCTAGCAGGGCCGCCGACTCCGGCTTCCTACCCTGGCACAAGCACGCCAACAACAAAGACCGTTAATACAGCGGCCGAGTGGAGCCCCAGAAGAATCTGCGGGCATCAGCAGCAGCCCAGCTCCTAACAAGAACAAGAAGAAGAGCGTGGTATGGGACTCTCTCTGGAGCCTGGACCTGACCTACGAGAGCGGGCGGAAAGGGAAATAATCGGTCGTCATGACGTGATGATAAGCAGAAGTCACGGATGATATCACGGCGTCTAGGGTATCGAGTTGTTTATTTTTGAATGGGTCGCGGGGACTCTGTTTTGCAGGCGTGACATAGAAAGTCGGTGCAATCGCATTGGTGGTGTCCAGCATCAAGAGAGCAAACTTACGCCGTTTTAT
>MAVT02000308.1:0-37776 GCA_001702395.2 Diaporthe helianthi | reverse complement strand
TTATACGTTTTATTATTTAAACTCTCTCTATTTATATTAGTTATATATTTACTTCAAAGGCATATATTACAGTTATTAATATATTTTTTTTATAGTTGTATTTAATATAATATTAATGTTATTTTTCCGAAGGAATATTTCGAGAGCTTAAGGGTTTATATAGCCTAGTTGGCAGTGCTACTTATATGCCTTTTTTTATGCTTATTTAATTTAGATTTTATTATAGAGTATATATTTCGAGGCATTTCTCTAGGCCTATTATTTAACTATATTATAGAAACTTGGGTATAATATAAGCCTCCTTTTTTATATTCTCAAGCAATAAGTTTATTAGTAGACCTTGGGTATAAACTTATAAATTTACCTTCTAGTTTTAGTCTAATAAAACTCGAGATTCTATTATATCCTATTATATTTATTCCAAGGCTAAATATATAGTATATATTTTCGAATTTCTTTATTGTGTAAGATTTTGAGAAGTAAATAGTTGCTTTTTTTATTTTATTTACTAGTAATTCACTAGCTTGTCCCTAGTTTACTGTTTTATTTACGTTGCAAACGTTATTTAAAAATCTAATATTAGAAAAAGAAATTATATTTGCTACAATATCTATAGCTACTTTTATACTATCTAGATATTTACAATTTCTTATAGTAGCTTTATTAGTAGTTATATATATTTAGAGTATATATAGGGTATTATTTACCTTTATATCCATTGGTTTTAGCGGATTTTGAAAAAAAAAAGGTTGGAAAAGTTAATTATTTTTGGATTATCTAGTATATTTGGCTCCTTAACTGTGGTAGCGTTTATAGTCTTCTTGGGTGGAAACCGTTTTTTCTTCTTGGGAGGCTCTAGCCGTATATAAGTGGTTAGCAATTTCTCCTAGAATTTCTCTTTTTTTTCCCAAGAGAGATTTTTAAGGTTAAAGGAGGAAGAAGAAAAGGAATCTCTCTCTTTCTTCTTTATATGCCAACTTTAAGGGACTTTTTTTAGGAAAAAAAAAATAACAATTCTCTCTAGTATAGCCCTTAAGTTTGCAGTAAAAGTAAAGAAATATATTATTCCCCCCTTTTTTGCTTTTAATATATAGGGCTTAATTTAAAGTTCTTATAGGTTTTCCTTTACTTTCGTCTAATAGACTTAAAAAGAGAGTTTCCACTAAATAAAAGTTTAAATTTTGCTGTAAACTGTATGTAATATTCTAGATAAATCTAGTATATTTATCTCCAAGGTTATGTAATATCTAGCTTATAAAGATTTGCTTTGGAAGAACGATATTATTTATACGAAGTTCCTTAAGAAAAAGTTTTATTTTATTAATATATTCCTCCATAAAGTTAAAGTCTTTAAACTAAGTCTCGAAAAAGTTTTTATAAACTAGATATTAAAATATAAACCCAGAGGGTTTATAATAGGATTTTAGCCTTTTCTAGGCTTTTTAGGCCAAATTCTTATCTTTTATAAACATAATAGGCCTAGGCCTATATATTAATTTAATATTTATAAAAGCTTTTTTATTCTAGGTAGCAAAAAGTTTTACAAAAAGCCTTTCTAAGTCTCTAAAAAATATCCCTTTTCTTTTAAGCTAGGCACTAATTTTTACACTTTAATATATATAGTTATTAGTGCTATTAAAAAAGGAAACGCCAAATTTATTAGGGGTTGCTATTGGATTTTTATTAGAGTTTTTATTAGCTAAGAAAAAATCGAGTTTTAAAAAGAGTAGCAATAATTTAAGGGTTGTTGACAATTTAGTATTTTTAGCAAGTAAAAAATAAATAGTTTTTAGTAAAAGTAGTACTAAAAAATAAAGGAAAAGGAGAGCTATTAAATAGTATATTTTTTGTAGCGAATAGTTAAATATTTGTAAAGTGATAAGGGAGTAATTAGAGGTAGTGGATGTAGAGTCGTTGTAAGGTTATAAACTTGGATGTTAGGCCTAATGGGGTAACGTTAAATAAAGGGCTTTAATTGGTTAAGAGGTGGATATTTGGCCGAAAGCGGTAATTGTGGATTAGGCTTAGCACTTAGGGCTATGTTGAGCTTAAAACGTGGGTTGTTGAAGATTTAAGAGGTAGTTTAACTTAGGGGTATTATATAACAGAAAAGTGGGTCTTTTAGCAGCCAGGGCATATAACCTATTGAATAGTAGCAGGGAACGCTTAGTTCTATTAGCCTATTCTAAACGTCTAGCTCGAGGGACTACCCCTATTTATATACTCGCTAGTGCGGGCTAACGATTACCCGTATTAATAATTCATATAGTTTAGAATATTCCAACAGTGCGTTGGCACCAGTTGACGACTGAGCGTACTGAATCAGACTCTCCAATTGATGTTTTCTAAACTCGCGAGGCTCGCTTCTCCAGTACAATTTTTTTGACATATGGCGCTGGGAACATTGAAATCCTGTCCCTCATTGCATGAGTCCCAAATCAAATTCAAGCCGTCTGGTTTTTTTTCTTCTTCAATGTCACTCTACTTCGCCCCGAATGCCTCGGATGTACTTGTGTAGAATAAAATCACTCATTTATTCTATACAACATGCCTTTTTTTTTTCTTCCTTTTTTTTTTTCGTTTTTCCAACTCTCCTTTTCTTTGTATTTAGCAAATAGACATTTAGAGCGTTTTGCTATGTGAAACCAGCGTCATCTGTGGCTTACTGGGTCAGCAAGGCAAATCTTGTCTATTAAAATATTATTCTCGGTTGGCTGCCTAGGTACTGAGCTCAGGAGAGACCTATCTATCGGTCTTGGTGTTGCCCAGCCGGTTCCGGTCCTTTGGTTCCGAGGAAGAGGCTGTCAACATTCTTCATGAGTCTCCAGGAGTAGTTGATTGGTTTCATGTAGGCTCTGCAAGATCTAGGAGGGTGGACTAGTCACCTCTTGAGATAGGAGCTCATGAGTACTCGGTGATGAGGGCAGCTTTTGCTCGTCTGGGGGATACCAGCCCTTTTGAATATTGGACGACTAACTCCAGGCTTTCATTGCGGTCAACTGGTGCAGATCACAGGATCATTGCGATCAGTACCCTAGGTGCCCTAGGGTAGCGTCTAGGGAACTTAAAGGGTCGCTTGCGTCCAGGTTCGGAGCTATTCCAAGGTTGTACGCCATTTTTTCAATCCACAACGAATAGCCGTTAGTTATTTCGCCGGTGTCCAATCACGGCGATGACCAAAACATTACATTGTCACCAATGACAAGAACTTCAAGGCAGATGATGACAGTAAATTACACGATCCTAAAGACGGGTACTATAGAAAATGGACAGGATTTGTGTGAGCATGGATCCTATCCCTAACATATCAAGAAATCTCGTTGCTCCCTCCTGGAAAGCCTCTTTAAAGCACGCAGTTGAGCAAACTTGGCCCGTAGAGCACGGCAATCGGCTTGTGACCTGTTCAAAAAGACCCAATATGACTCTACTCCTTTCCAGTCTGCCAGGATCTCAGGTTGATTGGCTCGGATGTCGTCGACCGTCGAGGATTTCGGTACATTGTTAATGCTGTTGCACAATGACAGGCACGTATCCATCGACATAAAACTTCCTAGAGACGGCCCGACCTCGGACTGTCGTGGAGGTATGTCAAGTGCTGGCAGCCGGCTGACAAGGTCCTCGAAAAGCTCTCGGAGTCTTCGCTGCCAATCAACAGCACCCAACTGTTCACCGCCGGCAGCGTTGTTCTCGTTTCTTGTAGCCAGATAGTGCCAAGCATCTGCTTTGATGTCCGACAGCTCCTGCAGTTTCTCCCACCACGGCACCTCAATCACAATTTTGTAGATTCTGGACCAAAGATGGCGGTCCTCCCATCTTTCCAAGTACAGTGAAACTGTTCTCACTGCAGTATCAAAATCGTAAGTGCCACCATCGTTAGAGCTGGGCGGGTAACCGAGTTCCAACCACCGACCGTATTTTTCCAATACATGTGATAACCCGGCTAGTGAGTCTCGCTGTCCTGACTGGCGAGGAGCCAACATGGTGTCTATCCGAGTGCTCAATTCCCAGTGTCTGAGAAACAGCAGCTGTTGTAGGTCAACCGAAACAAGTGGCATCCAGACTCTGTAGTACTCAGCCGAATTTTCTGAAGACAGCCGATTTCTATGCATGTTTGTTGGCCAATAGTAGACGTCCGGTACAGTGAACTCGTCCGGTACAGTGAACTCGTCCGGTACAGTGAACTCGTCCAGATCGATTATTTTCCTCGGTTCAATCCATGTATAATTTCGCAGCGGAATATCTGCAAGCAAGGCGACCGAGGACAATGAAACAATCTTGTATGTGTGTGGTACTCGCCCGGACTCCTGCAGATGGAGAAAGGTGTCACATCCTGGGGCCTCGATGATCCAGTCATCACTCCCGATGGAAGGGTTGCCGGACTGGACAGATATTCCCCATTGAATTGGTGTCCCTGTGGCTATGAGCCTAATGGCGCTGCCAGTCGGCATTTTGATGGTGGTAAAAGTGAAACCATCATTTAACAGCGCGGAATCCCTTTGTAGCATCCTCACAACTGGGTAAGCTCGAATGAGCAGCGCTCCATGGTTTCCGAATACACGGTAAGCAGCGGGTGATGGGAGTGATGCCTGGAGTGCATGGCAGTTGGTTCTAGGCCATACCGGTGCTTGAGTTTCGAACTGTTTGACCACAACGTTGGAAGTGTAACGGGATTGCGCTAAACGATGATGGTGACCTATCTGACCCTGGAAGCGCTTCGTCTCGTTCGAAATCTTACGCAAAGTTCGGAAAGCCTCAAACGACACCCATGATGGTAAGTTGCCATCTCCTTCAACACCACCAGAGGTCTCACTTGCAAGAAGCTCGTTTCTAGCCGCACACGAAGCCGCGCTCGCAGCGGTCTTGAGAAGCTCCACGTGCCCGTGGCGTATCAAGAAGTAGGCGGTGAGACCTATGTAAATTTCTGTCCTTGTCTTTGAATAGTCAGCAACCAGGCCTTCGAGGCTTGCTCCTTGCAGGAGTCCCAAAAGGGCAAAGACCATGTCCCTGTCGTCCGATGCTTCGGACATCGAAGTCTTCTGTAAGAGGTTGAGAAACGAGTCCATCTCCCCAAGAAGGGAGCCACCTGATAGGTGCAGCCATGGAGGAACCAAATCATCGACAGCCCCAGAAATACGGCTCATGAAGTTGGTCAAGAACTCACGCAAAGAAACGTTTGCGTGTCCCAAGATGACCTCAGCTTGTCTGGCAAGCAAGATCTCTTGGATGACCCAGATTCGGGACCAGTATGGCTGTTGGAAAAGGTTTCGAACTTCACCACTGTAGACATGACCACCCCAGTCAGACGTCAACTCTTTGCCCGCATGGAACCTCTCTGCAGACAGTCTCTCCAACAGTCGGCGCGCGGGAGTGTCATTGACGCTATTGTCGGTGTCGCCGCCTAGAAATATCGACACTGACTCAGCCCGTGAATAGATGTCTCTCATCATGGAGACTTGGTGTGATCTTTCTCTGACATTTGTCTGATCAATGCAGATGGCGTCTATCCACACAAAACACGGACCGCCTCTGAGCCGTAGCCGACGCAGTGCCGCCGCGCAGTTGCTTGTGAGTGCGAAAGGCAACCAGGCGTTTCCGAGGAAGATCTTGTCGCGTAAGGTCCTATCTCCGTTCGCATCTGCCCAAGTGTAAGATAATGCGATGTAATCCGGACGCATTGACAGCCTCGCAGGCCTCAAATGTCCATGAAGCGGTTGCGATGCATTTCCCTTGGCTGGATCCAGGTGCAGGAGGCGGATTTCATCATTGCCTATCAACGATTGGTAAACAATGTTTCGAGTTGTGGTTTCGATATGGTTATGCCCGGAATTTGACGCTTTCTTGTCCTGCGGCTCGCCGGATGTTGCGCTATCCGCGATCTCCGTTGCTGCCAGACCGTGCTGTTCCCTGAGAGTCCCGAGGGTCGTGTCAAGCTCATCGGTTTCGACATATTGGTCCAGCGCTTGCAAAGTGTTTCGGAGATCTGGATCTAATATAACATCATCTGAGCTGTAGAAAGTGATGGAAGATGGCCAGTCGAGGTTTAGGCGGCGGGAGCGTTTCCCAACGACCGCAGTTTGCTTGCTCAACTCTCCCCAGATTTCATCATTTTGGAGAAATATCGCGCCGCAGCTGAGGCATGTTGGGGTGTTGTCCGTGAGCAGCACATCAGGTCGCCTACAGTCTGTTCCATGCCAACTAGCCATGTTCATTCTGCCCTGGTTGAAAGCTGGTCAAGATTATTTTACCAGGAGGGAAACTCTGAGGGGACGGAGAGCGTAAGTAAGGGAATGCGATGGACGACCTTTGCGAACTTTGTGAAGACTGACGTGGCGGCAAGTTAATCTCACCTGCATGAGGTGGCGTCACAAGGCAGATTTCAAGGCAATCTATAGATTCCCTAGGCAAACTCAAGGGCAAACTAAGAAGGTCTAGCTATACCTAGGTATCTGTGGCCTTTGACTTGGGTCAAAGTGCTCCATTACAGACATCTGGATCTCGTGTGGCACAAGAATGCTATGTTTATGTCAAAACAAAACAAGGCGCAGAAACCTGACAGGAATATTTATGTGTCTCAGTTTTCCTCACCCTGCTAAAACCCCGCAACAACAAAAACCCCAACATAGGAACTTTTAGTCAACTCCCCCCACAAATGTCAATTTTCAACATAATATATCTTTTAATAGGAACCCTTCACATTGTATAGAAATTATTGGTCAAGTTCTTGTTTATAAACTATTAATAGTAAAATATTATATAATTTTAAAGTTATCTTTTAAAATCTTTACCTTTTTATTAAGGAAGTTTTTAACTTATTACAATTTCTTTTATTAGTATTCTAAAATAGTAATACTACTATAAAGGATTTAAATCATAGTTATGTAATTATTGATTCTTTTAACATTTTATTAGTTTAAGGTAAAAGAAATAGAAGTCGAATTTTAATATAATTAAGAAAACGTATTAAAACTATTAATTTTATATAGTGTATTTTTCTAAGGTTAAGTAGTAAATTAGAAATATTTTGAAGTTTGTTTTAGGTATTATTAGTATTAAAATATACTAAGAGGTAAAGGATTATAATATATTAAAATTTATATTACGAAAAAATATTAAATATTAAACTTTTAACTATAAAAGTTTAAATATATATATTATTAATTTTTACGTAGTAAGTACTTAAGAAATATCTAATAGCTTTAGAGTTTTCTATGAACAGAATATTATATCTTGAAAACTAGCGTCCCTATGAGGAAATTAACCAAAAAGTATTACAAGGTTTTTGCCATTACGAAGTTTTAGGACCTGCTGCGCCAGCAGTGGTAAGAAGACTGCGAAACACACGGGTACCATAGACCACCCACCTTTGGCCACCCCCACCTTCGGACTACGTAAATTTTAACCACGCTACACAAAGTAAGGGTATTTAGATAGCTACAACTCAATTAATTCTAATAGTATATATTTAGTAGCTATATAAAAATAATTATAAGAAGTTACTTAATTATCGTATCTACTTGGTTGTTAAATTTTACAACCTTCGCATTTAATTCTTTTCTTTAAAACCTTTAGCTTAAACATATTTTTTTTATTTTTCTTTTGCTTAACTTTAACCTTAATTTTAGTAACTCTATAGCGTTTTTAAGGCTGTAGCTTATCTTCAAGTACTTTTATAGTAAGGTCTTTCTCGCCTATTTCAAATATAGTTATAAATTCAGCGTTAAAATTAAATATAGCCTTATAGTATTTTGTTTTCTTTTTAACCTTTTTTTTAACTTTAAGGCTTATATTCTCTTTTTCAAGTAAAGCTACTTAAAAGCATAGGCAATTAATTTTATTAGCAACTTATTTAACTCTATATTTAGCTATTTGATTATTTCTAGGGGCTAATAACATTACGTAGTCTTTTGTAATAACCTTTCCCTTAATAAATACTTAATTATTAACTTTATTACTAAAATTCTTATAATTTAACTCTTATAGCTAATTAGAAAGATCTTGATTTAGGTCTAAATAGTATTCTAGATGCTATAGTGCCTTTTCTTATAACATTAAGTATATTCTAGTATATTTAAATGCATTTTTAATAGTTCTCTTCATTATAGCTTTGCAAGCTTTAAGGAGGCATTTAATAAAGTTAATCTTGCTTATAGGAGTTAAATTAGTATAGCTAAATAGCTTTTCTATCTTACTATTAAATACCCCTTTAAGTATACTAAATATACTATTGTTAAAAAGCTATAACCCGTAAAAAGTATATACTAGTAGCTACAACGAGTTAATATTGTACCTATAGTATATAGTTATAAACTCAATGCTTTTATAGCTATTATAGCTATTAAGAATTAAAAGAATAGCCCAAGATTTATTATAATTTTGAATCTTATTTATTACTAGCATAAAAATACTAGTAAACTATTTAATAGTAATTTTATTACTTATCTAGCTATTTGGAAAGGCCTTAAAACTCTATTCTAGTAGTACAAGTTTTCTAAATTCTCTTGTAAACTACTATTATTAAAGGTTAAAGCCTTTAAATATAAGCTTAAAAAGTAAATAATAGCTAGTTGTAGTTACAAAGTTAATAACTATAACTATTACTTAGGTAGCGTTTTCTTTTACAACAATAAACTATTTCTTTATACTTTCTAGTATAAATTTATTATAAGCTATAAATAGAGTAAATTAAAAAAAGTATTTTCTAGTAAAAGAGTAAAAGGTAAACCTACTATTGCTCTTTATAATTCATTTTTTATTTACATTAACTATTAAGTCGGGCTTAATCTATTTAAAGTTCTCTAGCTTATTAAAATACTAGTTAATTGCCTTGGAAATAAATAACAAGAACTTTGCAGTTTTTTATTTTCTACCTAATTTTAAAATAGTCTTTAAATGTTTTTTTTTAAAGCTATTAAGCTAATTCTTGCTTAAGGGCTAAGTATTACTATTTTTCTTAAAAATTAACATAATAAGGAAACAAACAAAGAAACTACTTAGTATATAGTTTAATTTTTCTTGCTAAAGAATCTATTTAATAATATCTTTTTTTTAGTTACAACAAAGATATTAAGCAAGCTATATTTGCTTATTTAAGGGTTTAGCGCCTTTTATTTGTTTTAGCAATATAAACTTAGGTACGCTAAACTAGTTAGCTGCTAAATAGAGCGTAAGGCCTTTGTTTATAACTGTAAATGCTACATTATATATCTAAGACTATTTGTAGTTTTTTAATCTACTATATAGCTTTTTTTAGGCGCTATACTAGGTAATTAGGTTAGTAGTAGAGTAAAAAAGTAGACTTTAATTTATAAAAGTTACTATCTTGAAAGGTATATAATTAGTAGGGGGTTTTGCTAGGCTACATCGCTAATAAACCCCGCAGTATACTATTTAATACTTGGAATGTGTAGATTTATTAAAGAGCTTTAAATTAACTATAAGAACTTCGTGATAACTGTAGAATTGAGTAAATGGGTGTAAGTTAAAGACCCTTACTTTGTGTGGCGTGGTTAAAATTTACGTGGTTCGAAGGTGGGGGTGGCCGAAGGTGGGTGGTCTACGGTAGTGAAAAGTCTAGTCTTGTGTAATCAACTTTGGACAACACCTCAATTTATAATATACTAGGAGATACTACTAGTCTAAAACCTTGAAAGAGTGTACATGCATGCGTAGGGGACACTCAAAGAAAGGATTTTCAGCGTCCCGAAACAATGTCATCCGCAATCTTCTCGGCCAGCGCATACACAGCAGCCTGAGGATGGCCAGGCAAAGCAAAAGGAAAAGAACTCGCGTCAGCAACCCGAAGCCCCTGAATACCAAACACACGTCCGCGGCTGTCAACCACAGCCCTCCCAGACGCGACATCCTTCTCCCGGCCCATAGCCGCAGTCGAAACAGGGTGCCATATCTGGCCCACATTCGCCCGGATCCACGCCCGGATCTCCCCATCGGTCTGGACGTCCTCCCCGGGCGCCGCCTCGGGCCCAGTCTTGAACCCCGGGGTGTTTGCGAAGGGGGAGTCCCACGCATCGCGCAGGCGCTTGACGCCCGCGACGGCTAGCTCAATGTCGGCCGGGTCGGACAGCCAGCTCAGATTGATGCGCGGCGGGTCCTTTATGGAGGCTGAGGAGATGGTGACGTCCCCGCGGGAGAAGACGTGCGGGAGGTAGGCGGCGATGCTGCCGCGCGTCTGGCCTGGGCCGTCTGACCATGCCCCTGCGACGAAGGAGAGATGTGGCCAGTCGCCCGGCAAGGAGGCGAGTTTCTCGCGAGTGGCCTCACTGAGGGCGGCCAGGGTGGACATGGGAAGGCGCTCGTGGGCTAGAAAGCCGGCTGCTGAGCTGTAGGGACCGGTGCCGGATTCGACGTACTCGTCGACGAAGCCGGGGTTGAGACTCGGGTCGAGGGTCAGTGACTGGGCTGAGGGCGTGCTGATGGGGTACTGGACCGACATCAGGATGGGATCCTGGAGATTCTTTCCCACGCCGGGGATGTCGGCGACGACTGGGATGGACAGGGCTTCCAGCTGCTCGCGTGCACCGATGCCAGAGATTTGGAGCAGTTGAGGCGTGTGGAATGTGCCGGCTGTGAGGATGACTTCCTTGTTGGCTGAGAGTGTGTACTCTACACCCCGCGTGTTGACGCTTACGCCCATCGCTTGCGTGCCGTTGAACAGGATCTTAGTGGCTAGAGTATGCGTGTAGACGATGATCCCTGTATCCTCAATGACCTTCTCCAGGAAGCTGCTCTCGCTGGTTGATCGCTGTGATTTTTTGGGCTCGATCGTGGACGGCACCCAAGCGCCGTGACCCACGAGCTCGCCGCTGCTGAAACCCTTGGGACTTATGGTCAATCCGAGGCTCAGGATGACCCTCGCGAGCCAGGTGGTCGTCGGATCAACCCAGTTATTCCATGATACCTGCAGCGGACCTCCCTCCTCGTCATAGTCGTTTGGGTCGAAGACCACCGTGGCGTTGGTGTTGCTGCGCTTCTCATCGTTCGGAGGCGTCAGTTCGACGGAGCGCTTGAAGTATTGCAGCATGTTATCCCATCGAAAGGAATCGTCCCCAACAGTGTCAGCCCACAGCTCGTAGGAGCCCTTCGTTGGGCGGATGTACGACATGGTGTTGATGGAGGAAGAGCCACCAAGTGTCTTGGCCTGGGCATAATGAATCTGGCGACCGTCTGCGCCGGGAATCGGTTCCGAGAGGAGGGACCAGTCCATCAGCGGCTGCGGCGTGAAACCTGGGGAGGGGTCAATAAAAGCAATGCCAGTCAACGAGTAAAGTGGAACGACGCTGTTGTTGCTGTTATCCATCTCGTAGAACCCGCCGGCTTCGATCACAGCCACTGAGGCCGACGTCGCGGCAAGGCGTGATGCGAGCGTGAGCCCTGACGTGCCTCCTCCGATGATGACATAGTCAAAGTTCGCATTGCGGCCGGGATATCCAAAGGCAGAGGAGAAGAGGCGACCTTGGGCAGTGGTGAGCCCTGCCAAGGAGAAGAGGACAAGTTGAGATAGCAAATGCATAGTGATGTAGTCGCCACAAATTCAAGGGCTAGTCTTGTCTTTTCACGGTATATCACACATTTATCTGAGCTCAATGGTGTGACAAAAAGTTATTTGGTTGAGAGGACTGCAGCGCCCCACAAGGGTGGAAGATGCAGAATAGGATTGGAGGGCACATGCCCAGGTGGCAGTATGGTAAGGCATAATTGCCCGTAAGCTGCTGCAGCACCCTTGGCAGTTGGACCCCCAAGACTGAATAGCATAATCTCCGAGGTCAGCTTGCATTACCTTGCATTAAACCTGTGCGGCTATTGGTACCTGTAGCTCCTCCAACCCCTTGTTAAGTGTCAGCAAGGGAAAGTCATCAATGTGGTGAATCCAATCTTGGATAGTGGTGCCCACATACTTACATGCAGTTGGCGCTGCTGCTTATATCTATGGTCTGAGTGAACAGGCTCTGCCTCGTTTCCTGCTGGTGAGGACACAACTTTCTAGGTCTTCACTGGGTTTGGCAACTTGAAGGATGCCCATGGCCAAGTCAGTTGAATCAAATGAAAGAGCATTTGACTTTATTTTCAATATCCCATGTTGAGAGTCATTTCTCAAGTGCTTGCTTAAGGCCTTGTGCAATGTATTGATCTTGGCTAATTACTGGGCAATTCATCTCAGGGTCTAGATGAATTTGTTTAGAATGTGTTTGTTAGGTCAAATTTCTTCCAGATGTTGTGCCTGTATATCATTCTATGACTATGAACCTGTATAACTTTGAACTTAAAGTTTGACATAGATCCTGACTCCTACCTGGGCATACCGGTATTACTCAATTCAACCAGATAGTGGTCTATAAAGGAGAGGAGCATTCCTGCCGATCGATGTAGGTAAGATGGAGTTGATTTCATGCTGTGTACAGTTTTAGAGAAATAGTACAAGCTTTCAACATTGGACCAGTACTAGAGCTGATTTAATGGAAACCTGAACAACATTGAAGCAACTACGTAGAGAGCTTCGTCATGATTGCTATACTATATCTACCTGATCAGGCTTCTGCACAACACAAGATGCTGCAAAACTTATAGATATTTTTACACGCTGACTCTGGTAAGGCTTAACAGACAAAAGTCAAACTATCAGAGATACAGTCTACCTGGAGAACATTAAACCTCTGCTATGGAGCAG
The DNA here is from genome assembly GCA_001702395.2 of Diaporthe helianthi. Classification (NCBI taxonomy): domain Eukaryota; kingdom Fungi; phylum Ascomycota; class Sordariomycetes; order Diaporthales; family Diaporthaceae; genus Diaporthe; species Diaporthe helianthi. The sequence goes on along the minus strand of MAVT02000308.1, from coordinate 25,094 downwards.
GTCTTAGTGTATGGACACTATGACATAGGGTTGCTCCAGCCAGACTTTGAGGAAGTGAATTCACGGTGATATTTTCCGGAAGTCACATGGTAAGTTTCTCACCTTGTTTATACAAATTCATCGCAACTTAGGATCTGTGATCAATAGATTTCCGGTCACTTGATCCACGCTAGGGAGCATGTTGATCCAGTCCTTGCTATCTACACTTTATGTGATTCTGTACATTCATTCCTTTCATTCCTTTTCGTTTTCTCTGGCTGGAGGCCCAAGCTTGGTTAACCTCTTGAATCTGTCACCTCTGCACTTCTTGAACCTGTCGTCTTTCCAATAACCAACCCCCTCCCCCAACCGAAATTCATCGTCCATCCCAACCACAAAAGCCGTCCATCTTATCCAAGGCTTACAACTACCTAGGTACCCATCCACTGCCAAGATGCTACCATCATCGCTGGCCAGTGTCTATCGCCAATACAAACAAGATACCAACACAGTCGCTGCATGGCTGGCTTCCACAGCCAAGTCCCGAGGCTACGCCACCGGCCCTCCAGCTCCCAAACGTCTCAAGGGAAAGGCCAGAAAGGATGCAAAGGCTGCATCTCAACAGGCACAGGCCGCTTCCACCAAACCCTCCGGTTCAGAGTATGTGATCGCAATTAAAGATTTTGTCCCACTTGCCAAATTCATAGCAGCATGCGAGAAGCCCTCCATCTCAGTCCCACCGTCCTTTGCGAATACACTGAACCGAGTCATCGCCACACGTTCCAGATTCAGCAAGAAGCTTGCTAAACTGAGCGACCATACTGACGTCTTAAACGATTCGAGCCACATATACTTTGTGGGTGTTCTCGAAGAGGTCCTTGAGGTGCTGAGGCTGGGCATTCCGCCTCCTCCTCCTCCTCCTCCTCCTCCTGGTCCTCCTGGTCCTCCTGGTCCTCCTGGTCCACCAACGGCCTCCTCTTCGGCAGATCTTGTGGGAGAGATAGGGGGGAAATTCGCAGGTCTGAGCGTGGAAGACCCGTCTGAGGCATTCCTCAACGCCCCGGATATAGAGCGTCCGACGGTAGCCAACAACGCCAACACCATCTACAAGGCCGAGCCGCAACAAAATATCAAGGAGATGTTCTTCGCGCACAACATTCTGCTCAACGAGCTAAATGAAATCCGGTGCGAGATCGAGTACATCTGGACCAGATACAGGGACGGCGCCTTCGACTTGGTAGCTGCCGCGATTGCAACCAACACGGCCTGCGAGTTAGCTCGCAAACTGATCGAGGAGATGGCGCCGATATTCAAGCCATATGGGGCGGTGGAGCTTACAAAACAATACTATCACGGCCAGTCCCGGGCGGAGGGGTTCCGCGTAAGTCTCCCACATAAGTCTAACTATTGCATAACGTGGCAACATATCCACTCGGCATGCTAACCATTGGCATATATAGGGCAACCTCCAGAGCTTTGACACCCCTAACCTCATCCACGAGGCGTACGACTTGGCCGACTCAACATACATTGTAGCCATCATCATTCTCGAGAAATTACACCAAACGATGCGCCCTGGCATGATTTCTATGGTGTCGGCCCCGCCGTTTGAAGCTTATGACCAGTCTGCTGAGTTGGCCAGCGTGCCCCGTTCCCAGAAACTCGCAATCGACTCAAGGGTAATGTGGGAGTTCTTTTGTGACCTCAACATCATAGTAGGGCACGTTGCAGACTACCCTATGCAAGACGAGTTCATCTGCGGCGTTCATGAGCTCCATCAAACAGGACAAATTTCCATGAGTCTGGTCTTCGCGGCTCAGGTGTTTCTTGACATCCACCATATCCTGCGCGACAAGGTCTTCTCGTTGCACGAAGAGTGCATGTCTCACCTGAACCAGATGGACGAGGATCTGAAGCTGCACATGGAATTTGTTGCAAGTCTTGGTGAAAAGGAATGGGCCACAAAAGACTTCCTCAAGGTGCTCCAGCCAATTCGAGATGACATCAAGGCACGTTGCAAAGCACAATATCAGAGACCTACCTGCCACGCAATAAATTTGAGCGCCAATTATTATTATTATTATTTTTTTTCAGATGATGCAATCCGATCCAACGCATGGAATCAAACTCAAGGCCACCGGGGAAAATGACATGTATCCTGTGTCGAAACAAACAGTCCTGAAATACTCCCCAGTTATTTCTGGCCTCTATCTCTACCGCATACAGAAGTGGATGCATATTGTCAGCTTAAAGTTGGCCAATGCATTTGGTACAATCCTCTACCCAATGCATCTCTACAACGCCCTCAGGCAGGAAACGGTTCTGGGTCCGCAAGAGGGGGCATCTGGATACTGGGAAGACATGCACCTAGTGCGACAGCTCCTAGGAGACGAAAGCTTCTTCGTGGGTGACCTGCCCAGAACCCCGGTAGACTATTGGAAGAAAATGTGCATCCAAGGGGGCATGTCGGTGGCAGCCTTCAGCAAGAGCGTGAGGCCCAGTGCCGCACTCGCTTCCAACGGATTCAAGTCCAAGAGTGGAATGCGACTAATCAAGCTGGATCGTGCACCCGTCTCAGACCTGTTCACTGGCCAATACGTCTGGGGGAAATGCCAAGTCGGCTGGACGCCTGAGGATATCGAGCGAGTCGTCTCCCGAAGCATCGATCGCTGGAGGCGGCAGCGAGGCGGCAGCAACGGCACCTTTGATGCAACCAGCTTGTACTATTCGGATGGGGCAACTGAGGCTCAGAGCAAGAAAGGCAATCCAGCCAAGGCAGATGGCGCTAAAATAAAGCCACAGGATCTCATCGAGTCCTTGGTCATTGCCATGCACATGGAGTCAATGTCCTTGACATTCTCCTACCTGACACTCCAGCGCGTAGGCTGGGGTATACTCTGTGCAGTACGCAGTGCCTGCGGACCTTTAGTAAGGGAATTGCATTCAACTGACTATATCGAGGATGAGAAGAAGCTTAGGCAGATCCCATTTCTGATTATGGAAGGCTTGAGGGATGGTGATGATAGGCTGTTTCTCAAAGCTGGAGAGGCTATCAAAGAGGAGTAAGTGATGCCCGCGCCTTATTTCAACCCCTGCCCAAGTGGTTGTGTCTTGTTGTATTCGCAAAATCAATAAAGAACTTTTAAGCCCTCCCCTTGCATCTACTAAACAGATCTCTCACACAGGCTTCGAAAGGGTGAAGGCAACAAGGCTATCCAACGCCTGAAAGCCATGAAGATTGTCGTCGAGACATGTTATGGAAAACATTTGGAAACATGTGAAATTGGAAAATACAACCTGGATGTGGATTCATGGTGAGCTTTCATGGCAAAGACATGGAGGACTTGGCTTGGGCGGCGCCAAGATCATGGCTGAGTGCCAACACCTGCACTGCCACGGTGTAAATACATGGGTTTAACATTATGTACCTAGGTACCTATACAGATCAGTGTAATTTCCAAGGTTGTAGGAATAATACCAAGGCTACATTGTACTACACACTAGTCCTGTAGTAGAATAATGATACAGTCTGACTGCATGTAACACTGACAACTAACAGACTGACAGATGTAACATTGAAATGCTATTGGACCAGCCTAGTCACAGTAGACAATCTCCACTAAAGCGCCAAAAATAAATAAGTGCTACCTGCATGTGACCTCAGGACACTCACTACCAACAGGCATCTGGGCTGGGCTACATTACTAAGATACAGTTGGCGAGAGTCACTCGGCTGCTCTCTTTTATTTTATCTCTCATGTGTGATTCACCACCCTGAAGTGGAGGCATCGTCCTCACATCCAACTTCCTGGCTCAACTTTGATTCATACGTCCCCATTACGGAATCTTGATTGGCTTTACTGCTTAGGTAACATAATTGGTATATTTCAGTCGTTTTATTACTTTAGATCGTTTGCGAGCCCCTCCGCATCTTTCTCATGGCGCCAAAATCGTCGCCGGAAGAGATCCTCGCCAAGCTGGGCGCGGCAGGAGCTGCCCTCGTAGACAAGAAACCAGGCGCACGTGAACAGCTCATCAGCTTGAGTCATGACTTGATCGCGAGCCTGGAACTTCCCAGCGAGGCCATACAGAGGATGGGCTGGGCCGAGGTAAGAAGGAAAAAAATGCCCTGCGTGTCTTGCACTTGTGGCCCAAGCATCACTCTGATTTCTCTTCCAGCCTGCCCGATTCGCTCACTGCCGCATAGCAGTCGAGCTGAAGCTTTTCGAAGCCTTGAAAGATCATGGTGCGCAGGGAATCACAGCTAAGAACCTGGCCGCCAAGCAGGGTGCTCATGAGGTGCTGATCTGTGAGTGAGAGATATTTCCCCTGCATTCAGCACTGTGCTAACCAGCCACTTGCACTTCGAAGCTCGCATTATGAAGCACCTGGCTGCCATGAACGTCGTTGGCGAGAATGGTACTGACACTTACGTTTCGACACCACTGAGTGACTCCTTGGCTGAACAGAAGTATCGTGACGGCATCATCTACACGTACGCAGTATTCCAGACCTGATTTTCGCATATCTGCCCACTCTACCGCCCCTACCACCTTGACCATGTTCCTACCCAGCCAGTAAGTTGACCAGATCTTCTCTCACAGGTATGATATCGCCGGACCATCGTTCCGCGGCCTTCCCGAGTATCTCAAGAGCATCAACTACGACTTGCCAACAGAGCTTACCAACGGGCCGTTCCAGGCCGCCCACAAAACCGAGCTGCCGTTCTTCGCCTGGCTGGACGCGAATCCCCCTTACCTGCAGATCTTCAACAGTTACATGGCAGCCTATCGAGCGGGGAAGCCCTCATGGGTCGACCCAGGCTTCTATCCCGTCTCTGAGCAGCTTACGGAGAAGTTTGACCACAACTCCAGCGAGGTCATGCTCGTCGACGTCGGCGGCGGCCTGGGCCACGACTTGCGGGAGCTCAAGGAGAAGCACCCCTCCCTCCCGGGCAAGCTGGTGCTCCAGGACCGGCCCGAGGTGATCGACACCGTGACAGGCGGTGGGGATGTCTTCGAGGCTACATCTCATGACTTCTTCACCACGCAGCCGATCAAGGGCGCCCGCGCTTACTACCTCCACTCGGTGGTACACGATTGGGGTGACGAGGATTGCGTCAAGATCCTGCAGCAGATGAGGCCAGCCATGAAACCCGGATACTCCAGCCTTCTGATCAATGAGATCATTGTGCCCAGCCAGGACCCGGCGTGGCCCATCACGTCGATGGACCAGCTGGTGTTTGTCCTTGGTGCCATGCAGGAGCGGACCGAGGTGCACTGGGAAGGGATTCTAAGGAGAGCTGGATTCAAGATTCAGAAGATCTACAGCTATGCGATGGGCTCTGAGAGCCTGATTGAGGCGGTCCTTGCGTAGAACAGCGTGGAAATGCAGACAAACACATGAGAAGACGACGGGGCGACTTGACGAAGACGGTCTCGGACAAGGTTTACGGCGGGCAAAACACATAGGGTCAACTTCTGTGGAGAGTCTTGCAGAGAAGAGCAAAACTTGCACATGTGACCGGACGAGTCCTTTCATCCTTATGCATCAGTCAATTAAAGACTCTTCGGTGCTGATTTTGGATCCACCTCCCCTCATCTCAATAAGTGGAAGTCTCACTGTCTTTCCCCATCCTGTCGCCTCAAGTGCTTCGTCTAAGCACAGGGATCAACTCCATACCGCACCGAGCAGTCCTTCCTCTTCCCATAGACCTTCTCAAAGACACAAAAAGCAGGCTCAGCATTCCAGGCAAAAGCACAGAACCGCCACTCAATCTCACAGATGCCCTTCTCCACCTTGCCGATGACGAGCTTCTCCGTCTGCTCCTTGATGCCCCAAAGCTTGCGCAGCGCCATCGGGTTGTAAATGGCCCTGGGCCCGCGGAAGATGACGACGCGGCTCGCCGGCTCGGTGAGGTAGGCCGGCTGGGCGCGCTGCGAGAGGGTGATCTTGGCCTGCTTGCCCTTGACGAAGATGCCTTTCTGCGGGTCGTTGCCGATCAGGACGAGGCGCGTGGCCGACTCGGGCTGCATGAAGCGCACGGTGGCGACGGGCATGGCGGGCGGGTTGTTGTTGGGGCCTGGGATGACGTAGACGTCGCAGGCGTACACCTTGCCGATGGGCTTGTGCGCGGTGATGGCTTCGATGATCAGCGGCTCGGTGGTGTTGTTGGGTAGGTTCCAGATCGTGACGGAGCAGTTGCGGTTGGCGCTGGCTGGGACGGTGGTGATGGCCTCTGAGCGTTTGCTGTTAGTGGATTATTGGATGGTGGAGTGTGACTGGGGACTTCAGGAATGGGATGCGATGCGATGAGATGCTTACCAGGCGTCTTCTCGCCATCGGTCTTTTTGGCGTCGGCCATCTTGTCGTTGGCCTCGGCCTCCTTGCTCTGCGCAGCCATCTTGGTCGCAGAAGTGGTCGTGTCTGGTTTAATGGCAGCGTGATACAGCGCGGTGTCTGAGGTAAGGTCAGTCAGTGGTGGTCAACTTCAAATTTTTCGAGGCTGCGAGGTTCAGGCGTGACTTGCCCTCCAACTGCGACGCGCGTTGCGCGAGTTTCTCGCATTCACTTTGCTGAAGCAACGCTGGGCTGGACGCTGCGTACGAGACTGTTTTTTTGAAGATGGGTAAGTAAGTGACTGTTCAAAAACGAGAATTCGATTTTACCCACCGTTCTGAACGATCCCAAGGGTTCGAGCAACCTTGATGGCGCTCTGGGTGCTGTTGGCAGGAATCGTCGTTGCCAGCAGGTCCGAGTAGGTGCTCTTGAGCTGGGCCTTTTGGGCCTGCTGCCCCTGATGGCGCTTCTGCCTCCCCAGGCGTCGAGCACGTGATCCAGCCATTGTGATCTGGTGAATAAATCGGGAAAAGACTGTGGGAGGTGAATGGTGCGTGATGGGGTGGTTAAGGATCGTGAAAAGCTCAGCAGCTTCCTGTGTGCAAACCTAGGTGGTGTTAAGAGAGCTAGGTAGGCTCCCTCGTCAGTCAGTCACTCTGTCTCTCACCTGCCAGACTTCCTCAGTGGTCGTCGTCGTCCTCCTCCGGCGAAGGTCTTAAAACAACTGGCAACCTTGGTGACATGTCCTCTAGAACTTCCATGCACATCCAAGCAAACTACCAGAATGTCAGCAAGGGCAACCCTTTCATTGCCAACAATAAAGAATCATTCTTGAATTATATTCAAGCCTTACAGTCTTTTATTTATTCTTTCATGTTCCTTGCGAAGACATTGCAAGCTGCCTCGAAATAAGTCAGGGAATTCTTTGAGCGGTGTCAGGCCATGGATAGGATCATTCTCACTCTACATTTCTTTCAACCTCAACTGATACAATCAGTTTATCTCCTCCGTGATGACACGCTGAGTATTAGAAGATACATGAGAAAAACAAGTCTAAAGTTTTAGAAAGTCTCAAGAACAAGTCAACCCGTGTAAAAAGAACACTGTGTTATGGGAGTAGACTCAATCTGCCAACATTGACGAGCCATGAAGCTACACATGGGAGAAGTGCCTCCAAATGTCCCGAGGTCCCCAAGACACCTTCTGAAAATCATCATTGACAGAGCAGAAGCCACTTCTCAAGAATGTGTATAGTCGAGCGAACTCTTTTCTGAATTTTGCCACGAATATATTCCCTGCTCGGTATTGTGTGTCTTTCAAATGCTGGGTCTTTAAGCGTTTACCGCTGTGTTAAGGGGCCGGACGCCTTCAGCTTGTATACGGATTAGGAACGAAATCACTTACACAGAATCCATGTCACTCATAAGAGGAGCATAGAAAGTAGATGGTACCAAGAAAGTTGACATCTATTTATATCCACATTTAAATGTGGCTCTGTCCAGTTCAGGCCATCATGATCCTGAAGTCAGAACGGGACGTGATGCTACATGCTGAGATGGCTTCTAAAGTTCAGGCCACATCAAGGCCAGGTAACACATGATGATTTTGTACTTAAGTACGTTCTGAGACTTTGTGACATATACAGGCCAATTCTTCCCGCGGCAGATTTCTGTTCGAAAACATTGTTTGACCTGGACGGCAAATGTACCCTAGGGTAGTCCACAGACCAGACAATTTAGTTTCCCCCCCTTGATTCATTGGAATTTCAATCCTCAAATCAATGCCAACCAGCCAATGTATCACGCGCGTGACAGCTGTCGGCCTTTAAGAGCAACAGGCGATGGTCTGTGTGCAGCCCTCACCAGCCCTGCGGCCCACGCAGGCATTCTCATTCGCCTTGGTCGCAGTCGCGTCGAACGAGTCTGTTATGCCCCTGGGGCAGGCGTTTCTGTTGCCTGAGCAATACATGTTGTTGCCCTGGATGCATTGTGAGAGGTAGCTGCCGACAACGTAGCTGCACGACTGGGCGGAGACGGCGGCGGCCATGATGCTGGCGAGTAGGGCGAGAGTTGGGAACTGCATGTTGAGATTTTTTTTTTGAAAGGTCTCGAATGGAATTAGGTAGCGATGAGATGGCTAAGACTGGGATGGTAAAGATAATCTGTAAGTAGACCTCGGAGGAGTTTTGGCTGGAGTAATAGATCGTGGCTCATAAGCTCGGGTGTACATGCGCCCCCTTTTTATATTGAAGGGCTCAAGTGCACCTGGGAGCGGTGGAATTGTTTCTGGCAGGTCCACGCTGGCCGACCCGTCCTTTGAGCGGGCACATTTCCCGACTCGTCGCCCAGAGTTGTATTCGATTGATTTTCCCTAGACCATACCATGCTGGGCTCAATGGAATTCTCCGGCCCGAAATATGGGGCAATGCTCCTGTTCCGCGCCGCTTGACTAAGGGTGAGGATGGGTGGTACGAGGAAGTTGCCATTGGAAGACGGTGAGCTTCTGCAGTGGTCCACATGCAGATGGAGACAGTCTACTCGGGACTTGGTATTTCTTCTTGTGGACCCCTGCCACGTACACGACCAAGCTTGAATCAAAGTTAAACTTATTGCACATGCATTGCCACCCATGATTCTGTCGATATGTCTTGACTCTTGACAGAATCCGCATACTACTTGTGTCCGGCATCGGGATTAGCCCTGGAGGGAAGGTGACTGTCAACTGCTCAAGTGGTCAGTCTCGGAGTTTGATCCAGGACTCAACACAGCGACACATCCCGCGAGCGATAAAAGCAATTTACGATTCGTGTTTCGTAACCAAACATCTTCGTACAGGTCTTTACATTTAGATTCAAAGAAGGTTGATTGGTACCTAGGTAATAGGTGGAGTGTCCCACGAGCATCAACTTTAGTATGATGACTGGTCCATGATCTTAAGTGCTGGGCAGGTTCTAGTGTTCGTTCGTTTGTGGCCAGAAAGAGACGCACAAGGCCGAAAAACCTAGCAGTGATATCCTTGAACTTCAGCTTGCGAGACATCTAATTTGGTTTTTGGAAGCGAGCCTCGATGCCTTCGTTCGAATTACGAGATGAGTACCTCGGCCGGTCCTGAATTGGACTGGATCTCTGGGGCGATGATGAAATTAAGTCTGCGTTAATGAGGGCCGGGCATCTGCGGCGTAGACACAATATGCACCTGCTTTGTTGTAGACGACCATCACATTCATTACCAGCTGTGAAGATATAGTAAAGGCTGTGCTGGAGGATCGGGCTATAGTTTATGAGCATTAGCCCATCAATCTGGTGGACTCATGGAAATCTCATCCAGTCCCGGCTTTTCTTCCACACTCTGGCGTGGTGGTGACGGCAACGTGGAATTTGGATCGGCCTCGGCCAGCCCATGCGATGCGATGGCAGGGGACACCGAGTGTTCATCCAGTGCCGGCTTTCTGGGCCAACATTACGAGATCAAACCAGAACCCATTCTCGGTCTCAGAGAAGATCGTGGCGCATCGGGAGTGGTTGTTCTGAAGCTCTCTGACTTTGGCCTTGCGAAGCTTGGAACTTAGAAGCTCACGAGCGCGACCTGGCACATCCAGCAGAACGGCCTGCAGAGACGGTGCGGCACGCAAACCTTGTGGCGCACCGGAGTTGCGGTATCATTCTCCGGGACATAGTTTGACTTCTGGCTGTGACATTTGGTCTCTCGGGTGCGTTTTCGTGGAGTTTGAATCCTGCGTCACTGGCGGAGTGGTAGAAATACAAGCGTTCAGGAAGTCATGGTCCGACTCACGGAACGTTATGCCAACGTCCTCCAAGTTCTCTCAATGAAGCACTTGCCCATAATGCGTGAAGATAGATTCGCACAGATTGGGAGCTTCTTCAAAGTAAAAGGCAGCGCGATTGCCAGGAGCTCGGCGGTATCGAGGCAGTTGCAGAAGCTGCGTCACGAGATGTTGCGGCCAGATTCGCCTCTGCCCGAGAACCTGGATCTGTTTTTTGACACCATCGACACTTGCTTCGAAATTGAAGGAAATCAAGACACCCTTCAGCCACACTTATCAGTTCCGGGATGCTAGCCACGCATGCTAGGAAGTAGTTTCTCTGCAGGACAGGACTCAGGCGTGCACAGTACCGGTAAGGAAAATACCAGGGTCGTCGAGATTGGCTGAGACTTTGGCCGGGAAAAATTTACATGGTTCAGAGTGCCCGGGAGCGGGTGGCGTGGACGAGTTTGATCTGATCATCTAGGCATGTGGAACACGACGGGCTGGAGCCTCGGCTGCTGTGATGCACAGTGCATACGGCTCACTTTACCCCGCGCCTCCAGCCCCACCAAGTCGCTACACAGTAACAAAAGGCTCGTCACCGGCCGATAAGATGAAGCTTGCAAGCACCGCCGGGACCAAGCCGGGAACAGCATGGAATCACTCAATCGAGCCAACCAGCAAGAAAATAGCCTGAATTCTGGCGCCTCCATGGCGAGCGGATGATTTTTCACAACAGCCTTTTGCGCTCCAATCACGATGGATTGTGTGCCCATCGTCATCCTTCCTGCCTTTCCCAGAGACCGACAGACAACCACACAGCAAGCACAACAGTATTACTCCGACAGTACAAAAGCAAAGGAAGCAACAGCTGCAGCCATGGCCTCGGACGAAATCTCCTTCCTCCCCCTCGGCGCCATCCTCCAGTCCCTGCACGTGGGCGGCATCAACATCGTGCAGGGCTTCCCCTCGCAGGAACACTACGAGGCGCACAACAGCCCACACTTTGGCGCCACCATCGGCCGCGTGGCCAACCGCATCTCGGGCGCCACCATCAACTCGCTCAACGGCGGCAAGTCCTACAAGCTGCAGGCCAACGACGGGCCCAACAGCCTGCACGGCGGCGAGAAGGGCTGGGGCAAGAGGGTCTGGGATGGCCCCAAGCCCGTGGGCACCAGGGACGAGGCCGCGCCCGGGTTCGGCAAATTCAAGCAGGGCGGCGAGGGTGTGAGGTTTAGCCTGCACTCGCCTGATGGGGATGAGGGGTTCCCTGGGACTGTTGATGCGTCCGTTGTTTACACGGCTGGCAAGGATGACAAGGGCGCTACCCTGCTGGGCATGGAGTATGAGGCTACGCTTGTCGACGGCGCGGACGAAACGGTTATCAACATGACGAACCACTCGTAAGTCAGCAACCTAAACCCCTTCAGCACTACTGTGAAATTCTATCGAACTGACAACTCAACCCCAAACAGCTACTTCAACCTCTCAGGCGGCCCGTCCATCGAAGGAACCCAGGTCGAGCTCGCAACAAACCAGTACCTCCCCCTCGACGACGACGGGATCCCCACAACAACCAAGCCAACCGCCTACCCCAAGTTCGAGGGCAAGAAGCCCTTCACCCTAGGCGCCTCGGAGCCAGACGTCGACGACTGCTTCGTTCTCGACGACTCCACCGCCTCGTCAGTCCCGCTCGACACCCGCAGCCAACCCCTGACGCGCCTCGTCGCAGCCCACCACCCGGCCACGGGCATCCACCTTGAGGTCTACAGCACCGAGCCCGCCTTTCAGTTCTACACGGGCAAGTACATCGATGTCCCCGCCTTGAGCGGCGCGCCTGCCAGGTCTGCGCGGGCCGGGTTCTGTGTCGAGCCTAGTCGCTATGTGAATGCGCTTAATGTCGCCGAGTGGAAGGACCAGACCCTGCTGAAGAAGGGGGAGACATATGGGGCGCGGATCGTGTACAAGGCGTGGAAGGAATAGGAAGGGAGCGCAGCTAATTTAGTCTGCTGATTGCATTTGTTTGGTGCCTCCTCTTGCTCGAGGCGGAGCTTTACATGTAGCATAGCACAGTACACCCACGCCACACGCAACAAAACTGCGCCATGCTCTGGCAGTATGTGTATGCATTGAATTAATTCACACCTCATCTGTCCCAATGTCTTGGTCTTGATCATCTTCCCCACCCGCGTCCCCCTGCGCGGGTGCTACAGAGACAGCCTTCTCGCCCTGCTTCCGATACAGCCCAGCCAGGAACACACTCGTGCTCGCCTCCTCGATCCCCTTGTCCTCCCTCTTCCTTAGGAACCGCGGGAACCGCATGCTAAGCCCCCTGTCCTCGCTGACCAGCCCGATCGCCGCCGTGTAGACTGGGCTCAGCGTGATGTCGGCAAACGCCATCTCCCACACCTCCTGCGGCTCGAACCAGACGTCTGGCTGCGGGCCCGAGTACTCGATGAAGCCCGGCTGGCGGGTGTGCGTGTTCCTCGGCTCGCCGGAACCACCCTCGCCACCGTCGTCGTAGAACTCCTTGTTGGCCTTGTAGAAGGCATCCGTGAACCCGCTGATGCACTTGGTGACCACCTCGAGGCTGCCCGTCTCCTCGTTGCGGCACGCCAGCAGGATCGGGGACCACCACTTGTGCTTGCGGCCTTGTCCGTGCCACCCGGCCACGGGGACGAGGTCCAGCGTGTCGAAGGTGGTGCCGTAGTCCTTCTTGACTTTCAGCCACGAGTCGAGGCGCTTGTCGGGCTCATATGTCGCGAGGAGGGGTTTGCGGCGGGACTTTTTCTTTTCTTCTCCGCCTTCTTGCTCCTCGGCCTTGCCTTTGCCCTTTTTCGTCTTCTTGCCCTTGGTTGGAGTTGGCGGCGGTTTCGGCTTCGAAGTCTCTGCGCCAGCCTCGCCTGCGTCGTCACCATCGTAGGCAAGGTCCGGCAGGTTGTCGAGGATCTTTACCATGATGCCCTCGCATTTGATGTCTGTGGCCTGCTTGAAAAAGTCTGATACGGCCTCGGCATCCTGAGATGTTGCGTCGAGGCTTTTGACCCAGGTGAAATGGTTCGGGACCTCGGTGAACAGTGACCGAAGTAGTTCTCTTCTCTCGCGGAATGGTCGATCAAGGAGGGGCTGCCCGTTAAGATACATCAGGTCAAAGGCATACATGCAAACATCAATAGTGACGCTGCCGATCTGCACGTCCTTCCTGGCCCTATTGGACAAGGTCTGAAAGGTCTTGAGCTCTCCGTTCTGCCGGTCAATGGCAACGACTTCGCCCTCCATAATGAAACTTTCGACACCTTCGCCACGGACCTTTGGTATGAGAGCAACCAGGTCGGGGTACTTGTCGGTCATGAGTTCAAGGTGGCGGGAGAATATGGTCACCTTGCCCTTTTCGTCGCAGTGGATCTGGGCACGTTGGCCATCATACTTAAATTCACAGGCGAATTCGCGGCCATCAAGCTTGGTCAGCATCTCGGCAAGGTCTCTTGTGATACTGCCCAACATGGGTCGTAATGGTATATGCAGTGTTAGGCCGCATCGAATGAGCAGTTCATCGCACACGCCGATTTCAAGCATGACCGGTACGAGATCGTCATAGTTGGGCCGTCGGGCGAAGCATGCCTTCACGATCTCCTCAGCCCTTGCATACGTCTCCGAGAGCTCCTCTTTCTTCATTGCCGCCAACTCCTTCTGGGTCCTGATAGGAAAGTCAGCTCCCGGTGGCCGAGATAGCAGTAGCGCCCGAGACAGTGCGATCAGCATAGTCGTCTTTACTGCGCCAATGCGAAGGTGCTGGCACAGCGTCCGCACGATGTACCTGCTTTCCTCGCCGCCCCTCGCGTCTTGCAGCAGGCGGTCCACAATCCTTTGTTTCTGCTCGACACTGCCCTGGCCGGAACTGTTTGCGATCTTGACCAAGGAATCGTATACGCCCTTGATCGTTAGGGGCTTCGGCCTGCGCAAGGTGAAGCTCTGCTTCTTCTTGGCCTCAAATGCCACGTCCCCGGGGTCACCATACTTGTCGTAGATGGTCTTGAGAGCCCGGCCATCCAAGCCACAGACCTGTTTCAGGGCCTTGGAGATTGCCGAGCCACCCAGGCCCAGCTCCAGTGAGATGTATGGTGGCGATATGGAGTTTGTGGCAAGCCAGACCGCAGGCAAGAGGCTGGCAGGGTCTGCTTCGATGAGCAGGCGGACGCAATTTACCAGCGTGTCGACCGTCTTTATCCGCTTGGTCGTTCCCCCGACCAACACGAAGCATCTTGTGAGCAGGGCGTATGAGGCGTTCCCACCTTCTGCGGCCCATGCCTTCTGCAGATCAGGTATATACTTGGCCGGCTCGAACGTCAGTGGACTTTCGTCTAGGGGTATTGTCGCTGAGACTGATTCCTCGGCGTCTGCCATAGACTGGAGAGACAGTGTGTTTTTCCCAAGCTGCTTGAAAGCCGAGGGAGGTGCACTTTTAGGAGTCCCTGGAGCCTCGGGTGTTTCTACTCCAGTGAGTTGAGGCTTGGGCTGTTCAACATCCTCGGCCGTCTCTGGGTCTGGCATTGCCTGATCCCCATGAGATCGTCCGGCTTGGGCAGCTTCCTCATCCCATTCGGCCTGAAGCTTCCTGGCAAGCTCTTCGTCAGTCAGCTCCTGCTCATTGTTTGCTGTAACCGGCTCGTCCAATTTCCCAGGAGGGGGATCCGGAGCATTCTGTTTCTGCTTTGCAAAGAAATATTCCAGTCCCTTGGCGGGTTGCTTGCTGTCGTTATTCAGCTTGCGTTTCTTGGCTGGGCTGGCCATGGTCGGTACATGCAAGTTGCAGAGGTTGGGCCTCGAATCGACCAGACTCCAGAACTAACAGATTACTCCAAGCATTTTCATCGTTTGAGAACGGCCAGATAGTCTCAGCTTCTCATGGCCCAAGGTCAAAGTATAAGGCAAGTTTGGTTAAGCACCGTTGAAGTGATTTGTCTGTCTTCTAGAAGATGCCTTCCAAGGGTTGGCAAGCTGTTTGGTCGTCGACGGGGAACGATGCTGACAGTCTCTCCCGTCGCTGGGATCACAACGTTTTACCGCTAGTCTATAGCGGCCCCAGTGAATGGATGTGATCTTGATTTAGCACTATGAGGCACCTGGGTATTTAAAGACTGTAATTACGGCCCGGCCTGAGGTGTACTCGGTACTGGTGATGTCACTGGCCCTTGTCGCGTCTCGTCGGCCTTGACGCGCTAATTGGCCCGAGCGGTTGCTGACTTCTTCCGGCGACCGGAAGCTAGTCCGTATTGAGTACTAGCGCATCACACCAGAAGGGAGTCAGACCCCAGGCGCTGAGGTTCAATCTTTGATGGTGGGGCAGCCCAAGGAAAGGCAGACAACGACATCTGGACTTTTGGGATCTCCTCACGCCCACGCACACATTATCCTTACCTCTTAGCCACCGCTGCTTTCACCCACCGTTGCCCACCATGAGCAACACCGAGGATCCCCAAGAGAGGCCGCAAGACATTAACCAGATCATTAATGGTCTGGAGCGGTACAACCCCGAGGCTGTCGGCCCCCTCGAGAACTACCTGCAGCAACAATGCGAGCAGCGGTTTTGCGACGGCAACTCGAACAGGGTACTGCTGAAGCTGTACGTCCACCATCGCCTTTCCGAGATCTCACCCGTGCTGCTGTTGTACTATGACGATTCAAATTTAATCACGTTTCCTATTACCTGACTGTCCTGTGGTCCATGCGACCACGGCGCATGAAGTCACCTTGAATAATATCTGATAACTCTACATTTTGCGCACTTGGGACTCTCCTTTGCGAACATACAGATATCGTTCTGGATATACTGTTGTCTAACTTCATGTCCTCGCTCTAGTTACCAACTCAACCCCGACCGCATCAAGGATGAGGTCATCACAAACATCCTCGTCAAGGCCATGACCGCCTTCCCATCACCACAGTTCAACCTCGCCCTCCACCTCCTCGCCCCCTCATCCCTCGCCCCCGGCACCGAGCTGTCCGAGGCCGTCACCAAGCTGCGGGCTCTCAACGCACACCTCCAGGGCGCATCATTCGGTCGCTTCTGGTCCACGCTCGACTCGGACGACCTGTATGCCGACCTGACCACCGATATCGACGGTTTCGAGGACACCATCCGCCTCCACATTGCCCAAATCGTCAGCGAGGCCTTTAGGGAAGTGCAGGTCGACATTCTGGAGGGGTGGCTGGGCCTGGAGGGCAAGGACGCCGTCCAGAAGTACGTTGTCGACACATGCGGGTGGAAGGTCGAGGGTGACGTTGTGCTCATCCCCAAGAACGCCGACAACGAGGCCAAGAAGGCCGAGATCAGGGAGGATGTCAACGTGGACATGTTCGCGCGCATCATCCGGAGATCGTGGGAGGAGGTCGCCTAAACATCGCGTAACGAGTGGACGACGAGTGGACGACGAGGTCAGGAGCCTGAGCCTGAGCTCCAATGGGCAAGAAAGAGGTGGTGAAGGCTGTCGGATCGTGGCATGCTTGAATTTAGCACATTGGCGTTAGGGGCGGTGGGATACTCTCGGGCCCGAATATGGCCTGATCGACGACTTGGTAGCCGGGCGTTCGCCGAGCTGAGGAATACAAAAAGTCTATAATTCCCTCCATCCGTCGTCTGGGATCTTGCGACACCTTTACCATGTCTGCTCACCTCGATCATATGCGCACAGTGGTCAAGAACAAGTGACAGCATCGCCCCTTCGGTACGCTGCCAGGTTGGACTGCCAGCCCGCCACCAGAATCCAAGAGACTACCAGGCTTTCCCAGTCCAACCTGCTCAAGATGAGTACCCAAACGCCACGCATCTAGTTGCAACTGCCTGCCGTCTGCTCGCATCACAATCTAGATTACATGACATGGGTCTGATGGGACATGCTCGGACAAGAACTGGGAAATCACCAGTCTCTCAGCTGTTGACATTCCCGGGTCAACGCAGCTTTATGCGTTCTATGCTTCCGCCAATGTCTTGGAATCTGCTCGAATCGGCAGGCCAAGTGACAATCATTTGGCAAGCAGTGTAAACCGTGCGCCGTGTGCGTTTGCACGGCGGAACGAACAGAACACAACGCCTAAGTAGCATTAATCCTACAAGCATTCACTCAGTGACCGTCAAACCTGCTATATATCACGCGGACCTCGGCTTCATGGCTTCCAGAAGCTCTGTTGACTGGCTAGGTATGTACGGGGTGGGGAAGGAATATATACAGGGGGTTGCACTTGAGGTGCCAGGCATCTCATATCATCTACCACTCAGTCAAGTCCTCGCCCCATGTGTTGGAGTAAGTGATCAAGTACCATTATCGAAGGACTCCTCCAAAAACGGCCATTCTCGTCAATCACGGCAGGCTGTGAATCTAGCAAGTGAAGACAGAAGGACCTGGGACGGTGTATGAGGTGAGAGGCGGGTAGTACTGTGGCTTTATTAGCTTGGTCACACACACACAAGGGCACTTCTGGCACCACTCACAATGTTGACTTTGACACCAGGGTCAGTCCCCTGGTAAGCACCAGGGAAGCTGACGGTGTTGGTAGGCGTCTTGGAGCCCGTTCCACCAACAACGTTGATCTGGGCACACTCGGTGTAGAACTGAGCACCGGGGTAGTTGCCAGCGCCGTGCAGGGCGATCATCTCGGCGCGAAGCAGGTACTGGCCCGGCGCGATGCACTCAGGGATCTTGATCTGGTGCTTCCCCTGGCCGTTGATGACCTTCTCGGTGCCCCAGGCGCCGTTGTTTAGGCCGTCTTGTTGGATCTTGAACCAGCCACCTCCAACACCGGTGTCGGTGGTCGCATCGGACACCTTCTTGAGGTATGCGATGGAAGGGCCCTTGTGCGAGATGTCCATCACGTCTGCTGGGCCCGAGCCGGTCGTGCTGAGCATGTACCGCCAGACCGCGGTGACGGTGGACCCGGCCTGGACGTTGATCACCTTGGAGGTTGGCGTTGTTGGGTTGGGAGGGCCGTTGCAGGCTATCGAGTTGGAGGTCACGTCCTCGACTGGGCCGTTGTAGGAGGGCACGCGGACGCCCTGGCCTATGCCCTGGTTCACGCCGCCGACTTCGAGGGAGGAGAAGATGGTGTGGGCGCTTGCCACGGAGGCAGCCAGGATGTGGATGAGGACCTTCATTGCAGTGGCTAGAATGTTTGTCAAAAGATAGAATGATATGTACAGGGAATAGAAGTCTGAGTAGAGAATGTGTTGGTGTTTTCTCGCCTGGGTGTGGAAAGAAGGTCTTCGTCGGACTGGGAATTCCGCAGCAAATTTATACTGAATCTCAGAGACAACCTGCCATCTGATGATATGAGAACTGACCGCGCTTACTCTCAATATCTCGGAGTCTCGAGCCGTGGGAGCGATGAGGCCGTCTGTTTTGGTATATGCCCAGGGGCCAAGACCGCCACAACGGCGAGACACCAGCCGTGATGATTACGGAAATTCATCGACGCGCCCAATGTTGTATTGCTTCCCAATATTTCTACTCTGGAAAATTCGATGCTCGACTCACACTTCAAGATCGATGCGAAGTTCTGATTGTCATTCCCAGCTTGACCACGAAACCAAACAGGGCATGTTTCAACTTGGAATTGTCGAAAAAAGAATCAAATGGCTTTCGGTAGTATGTAGTGTTTCTGAGACAGTACCTACCATCAATGATCCGACGTCCATGAATGGAGCCCTTCATTTCGCAAACCGCACACCAACTCACCATTTATATTTCTCCACTTGTGCAGCCAATAGGGGTGTAACTGCATTATAGGTCACAGGGTACCTATGGTGGGTACCCTCGATGTCAAGTGTTTGCGATAGGTTTTTTGGCGCAGCCAACCCCGTCACCTACATAACCCAACTAACTAGGTATTATATTCAGATCTTATAGTTTTAGCGACATATTCACACATTGACTTATTGAAAAGTGTGTTCATAAGAATTCGAAATACTGTTGAACAAGTGGAGTTCATCAGTGCCCGATCCCTGAATGATCGAAGGTTGATAGAGCATCGAAACAACGAGTTTCAAGCTGGGCTACATTGCTTTCTTATAATACAAATTCCTCGGAACCACACTCCGTTCACAGCGGCGTCGTGCCAGTGTAGTTTCCATCCTGCGTGGTGAAATCAGATATCTCGGATAGGCTGGAGATGCGACCCAAGAGGAATTCAAGGTGCCTGTATCCCGCCCCAGGAACGTACTGAGGAATCTCGTGACCACTAGTTCATTTCGTCAGCGTACTGGTTGTACACACGCACCGGCACGCATATGCAATGATAGGGAAATACTCACGCCATCTCGACCGTCGAAAACGTCAAGCCACGCTCGGTATGCGTGGTGCCGTAATACCCACCACCAGCCACGAGGCCAACGCTCACAGACGGGATGTTACTCTGATACAACGTTTCCTCTAGCGCGTATCCAATGGTCGGGTTATACGGCACGAAAAACTTGTCCGCAAACGGGTCGGTCTGGAAGCCCTGTGCGCCGTTCCAGGTCATGTTGTTGAGTGTGGCGAGGGTCCCGTTTGTGAGGATGAGGAAGTCCAGGTTGCCGTTGCCGACTAGGACGTTGTTTGTGCGCTCGACGACGCCGGCGAGGACGGTGAAGGACGAGGGGAGGGAGGATTCCAGGCCGAGGGTTGGGTTGCCGCAGATTGCGTAGTCGATGTGGGGTTCGACGTTGAGGGCCTTTTGGACGTCGGTCTGGGCGGGTGATTATTAGTCTTGTTCGTACAAGTCCTGCAGGGCTAGCATTGAAACTTCTCCTCTGCGCGTGAGATAGAAGCAAACGACTTGAAGGGGATACTCACGCGATTGAAATAGTTATTAGGACCATAACCCAAGCTAGGAAAGCCGAGTTCGTCCCAAAGGAAAGGGCAGTAATCTGAAGATTTGCCACACGTCAGTCGGACAGATTCAAATAGTGAGACACACAAAGAAGGCATGTGGTTCCTCGGGAATCTCACCAGTAATGTGGTAGAAATTGAAGCACGGGTTGACATAGAGTGCCGCCTCATAAATGGCATCGAGAAAATCACACTCGGCCCGGCTCAGATTCCCTTTGCCCAGCGACGTTGGCGAGGGGAATTTGCCAGCCGGTGGAAAGGTCAGAGCCAACTCCATAAACGCCGTGTAGCCACATGCATCGGCGCGTTCGTTGATGGCGGTTACGAAGGAGTCGTTGAGGTTGAGAATGTTGTTGTAGTAATTCAAGTACTGGACTGCCGGCGCAGTTTCTAGCACCGCGCCGGAGCCGATGGATGGGTCGTTGATTTGGATGCCTTTGACGTTGTAGTAGGTTGTGTCGTTTTGGTCTAGGAAGTAACTGGATATGTAGGGAATGTATTGGCCTGCGTATGATTCGCCTGTTGTCGTGAGTTAGGTTCCAAGGCCTGTCCGGGTCATTGAACCACTGAGCAGAGCATTGGATGAAAATGGATGATGCTCACCAGTGAAGTAGACGTCAAAACCCTGCATTTCAAAGGTCTCAATAAAATTCTTCCAGAACCCAGCAAACGTCCTCGCAACATCTGTCTCGTCCCTGATCTGTGCGGGCGCGCCGGGTTCTGCCAGTGACAGACCCGTACCGATGGGCTGGTCGATCCAAACCATGTTGGTCAAGTTGGTCCATGAAAATGGGTTTGGTTGAGGGCCATATGTGCCGCTTTGCCACTGGAAGGGTCCATTTTCTTGGAACAGACCATCCATTGAACTACATCCTGGGCCGCCATTGAGCCAAATGACGATTTCATTGCTGGCTAGCGGGTTGGCCGAGGGGAAGAACCAGAAGAAGAGCTCGTTGGCGGAAGCGTTGGCATTGACAGCCGGGTCTGTGATTGGGAGTCGACCAGCGTAGGATTCGCCGAGGTCAAAGTTCACTTCTGGTACAGCCGTGCCGTTTACAACGAATCCTAAAAGTCGATGTTAATCACGATTGTTCTTACCTTGAGCTGCTCATTCACAAACTCACTCTCGCTGTTGGCATTGAGAAATGGAGACGTCTCGCTCAGATCACGCTTCAAGGGAGCTGCCGGCTTGGCAACGGGCTTCGGTGCTCGGCTCCTAAGCGTTTCGGCGTGGCGGTGTGGGTTCTCGAACGCCAAGGCACCGCCGCCGGCGAGCAGCAGCGCCGGGAAAAAGTTTGCGGTTAGGTACATTGTCTTCCGGAGCCAAGAGAAAGTTTGCTTGGGTAGGCCTTGGCAAGTCTTGCGAGGAAGTGACCATGTTTATATCTTGGCGACCGAATATGATACATTCGCTCTCACTTTCTGATATGCCTCAGTTCCATGACAACATCATCGAAACTACGTAGGCACTTTTGATATGCCCACATGTAGTTGTTAACTAGGCCCGATGGAGAAGGTGACGACTTATTGATCACCGCAACATTGCCGAACCAGCCGGACCCCTGGTGTTTGCTAACTGAGGTTACCTGGCTGCCTGGTTACGTGCTTATCTTGGTATATTAATGTTGCAACCTTTACAGGGCCTGGTTATGCCTGTATGATGAGCGAGTGCGCTGCAGCTGACCGACCTTCCACAATGCTGATGGAATTTGTGCAATCCCGTAAGAATCACGGCAATCCCCCGGAGGCTGTGCGCTCTTGTCTCCGAGAACAACACGAACATCACAGCCAGGAAAAGAACCAGAAAGTCACAGAAGATCACGTACTATTTGTAGCCCATGTCTTTTATGTCCAGTATGTTTCAGAAGGTGGCAACGATGAGTGGAGCGTAGATGGAAAAGACCTCGGGGACTCCAGCGCGCTGCTCTTGGTGCGGATCGAGGATGGGGGGAACTTGGTCTCAAGCTGGAAGCCAAGTAGCACCCGCCAGCGTCTAAGCGATTTCGAATTTGGAATGATAGACGGCCAGCTACATTATTAACACTTAGAATGATGCCGGGTGTCCTGGATCCTGCATCGAGTTCAACGCGGAGCATACCATTCAGATGATGTCAACTGGTATGAAAGAAATGTGCCGACGCTACCAGAAAGGACTCGGTCAACTGGTCATGTCCAACGGCAGGCCTTTGACGGGCACAGCTTGGTATGAGCACCGCGCGAACTCTCGTGCTTAACATTAAAGACCTGAAACAAGCCATTGATGAGAGCTTGACCAACCCCGTCGGTGATGCCCATGATGTTGGTGAACAAAAACGATTGGGCACTACGACAAGGCACTTGCACCGATGCCGTTTCACTGCCTGAAGACGCCTACACCGGCGGCGGTGAAAGGACGCCTGCGGTTGCCTCCACGACGTGCTGCGAGCTGCCTCATTTTCCAACTACAACGTCTGCACGATCTCTGAGATATCGATCTCGACGAGTGGTGTGTACGAATGCGGCTCCTCGCCCGCCGCCGTGGCAGTCCGTCTCGAGTGATATGAGTTGGGCGAGGGGGCAGGCCAGCTTGACATCTGGAATGATTGAAATAGTCCGCCATGACCAATTGTCATGGTAAGTCGCTGTGTGCCTATGGCAAACGGCGGCATCGCCTTTTGTACGAAAAGTGCAATGGTACTATTCGTGACACCAGCTACCATCGGAATCATGTGCGTCAAACGTCGTCAAGCTTGCGGGAATAGTGCTTAGATACTACATAGTCCAGAAGGCGCAGGTGTACTTCGCAAAGTGGTTTAGGCATGCCGGCTCTCGAGCTGTAATAAGCATCGGGCCGGGCTGCACTCATGTGAGAACACTAATGCCTCCCAAACCAACGATGACACGCGAGACTACGAACATGGCGCAGATTGATTAAACTTAGAAGCTAACTGTTGGAATGTGTTGATGAGGGGGATAATACAAGAAGTAAGCAGCAGTCTACAGTTGAAATTATCTCACACGCTTCTAGTCAAGGGGACGGAGATAAGCTTATAATGAGGCCGATGAACTGCACAGTCTTCACCACGCTAATCTTATGTTAGTAATATTACAAAATCTATACTATACCGCCGAAACTAGGTTTTCAAGAGCAGTTATGTTTTCGTTAAGAAGGAGCAATTACAGCCCTAGCTTACTAACTATTTACATTAGTTTAACGACTATTCCTTCTCCTTGAAATAATTAAGAAATAATTTCAAGTTAATAAATAGTTTCGTTTTATTACGACTTATTATCTAAATACTTAGAGTATAATCTTCCGCTTAACTATAGTTAAACTCGTATTTATATATTATTAATATAATTATATACCTACGTAATACTTTTAACTATAAATATATAATACTCTTTAAAGTCTAAAGTTAAAAGACCTATAATTATACTTTTTACATTATTTCTAGTTTACTATATACTTATTTCATTACTTAAGCTTATAAAGTTATTTATAATAATATTAAGCTATAAATGTTTTTAACTTACTTCTTATAATGAAATAAGAGAAAAGAAGAGTATATAGAAATATAATATATAAATATATTTATTACTATTTAAGTTTTATTACTAACCTAGAACTATAGTAAGTATCCTAGAAAGATAAAAGATAATATATCTTCTTAGATAAATATAGTAAGTTTTACTAAATATAAATTTTTATAATAACGTTCTAATTTACTTTTATAAACCTATCTAGCTAAATCTTCTTATTTAGTATAATTAAATATAGCGATAAGTTATACCTACTATATTTACATTAGTATAATTAAGGTTAAAGCTGTTTTAGTTCGTAAGCTAGTTTAATAGTATTTAGTATTACGTGAAAGGGCTATTTATCGTGTAAATTAGGCCTTCGAGGATGAGTTACTTGAAATAAGTAATGTTAAAAAGTATATCTTACCTTAATTACTATAGGCTTTAGGTTTACTTTATAATATATACTCTAGCTTAATCTAGGTAACCTTAAGTAATGTAACAATATTCTATTACTATAGATAACTCTAGATATATAGCTTTAATAGCTTTACTATAAATAGTAATAGAAATAGAGATAAATAAATAAGTTTATCTTTTTATTAACTTAACTAAGGTAGCCCTTTACTTTAAGATCACTCTATTAAGTAAAAGAAAATAGTTAATATATTTTTAGAAACACTAAGGGATTATAAGCTAGAAATTTAAGTTTTAATGTTTTAAATCTATAAAACATGTAAATATAAATTTAATAATCTTATAAAGTACCTTATTAAATAAGTAGATATTACTAAGTAAGCTAAATTAAAAAAGAAGTTTTACTAAATAAGACTAGAGAATGCTTTAGCCTTTAGTTATAAATAAAGTAAATAGTTAAATTGATCTAGTTAAATAAATATAATTATAAGTTTTTAAACTTATAATTAGGAGAGCTATTAAATATTATATAAAAGCGCTATTTATTATATAACTTACTAAACTAATAATAGTACTAAGTAATATACGAATATATATATAAATAATATAAGACTTTACTATCTAACTTATTTTATTAACTAGTAGAACTTACTTACTTAGAACTTTTTAAACTTAAACCCTTTCTCTTTAATTCTAATACCGCTTTTCTATTAAAAAATAACTAGCGCTATATATTTATAACTTATAGCCTTAAGGTAAAGTTATAAGTATATAATAAAAATATAAGTATATAAAGTATATAAGTATAAAAATATAGTATTATAACTCTAGCGCAGGGTTTTTCTAGACCTTAAAATAAATTTTTAGTAGTTTAGTATACTTAGCTACCTATTTTATATATTAATAGTACTTATATAAACGGTCGACTACTCTCTTATTTAGTTAATAAGAATGATTTTTAAGCGTAGCGAGGAGTTGCCCTAAAGCGAAGCGGAAGGGTAACGATAAACAAAGCTTTCTCTATTATACTACGATCTAATAAAAGGTTTCTTATACAATAATTAGTCTAAGTTGAAATACTATTT
This sequence comes from Diaporthe helianthi, assembly GCA_001702395.2. NCBI lineage: Eukaryota > Fungi > Ascomycota > Sordariomycetes > Diaporthales > Diaporthaceae > Diaporthe > Diaporthe helianthi. The sequence goes on along the minus strand of MAVT02000308.1, from coordinate 144 downwards.
CGGGACTAGTTAGTTAATATATCTTTAGATATACTCCATATACACTAGACTATACTATTATCCTAGTAGTTAGAGATTGTAATAACGTGTATATTTATTAGGTATAATTACTAGTAGAAGGTCTAAGGAAGGGGTACTACTAGG
>MAVT02000307.1:0-37810 GCA_001702395.2 Diaporthe helianthi | reverse complement strand
GTTCTAATTAGTTTTAATTAATTTTAATTAATATAGTGCTATAATTTGGGTTATTATGCTAATAATATTGAAAAGTGGGTAACTTGTTGGGGTAGGCAACTCGTTAGTGTTTAACGTTACTTTTTAACTTTTAGTATTAATTAGTTTGTTGCTTTTTTTTTAATTAATTTTTTTTTTTACTTATTTTTTTATTACTACCTTTATTATACCTTGCGTCTTTCTTAATGATAATTTCCGCCTTAATTGCAGTTGTAAAGAAAGTAGCTATTTGTTAAAGGATAATAACCTTTTTAATGTATTTGCGCTTTTGCAACTAGGCTTTACTAACTTGCATTATTAGATTTGTTTGTTTTTTTTCGAAAATTTAAAAGACTTTATTAATCTTTTTTTTTGTTGTTACAAGTTATTAGTTTTTTCTAATACTACCTAGCTTTTTATAAAATTTAGTAGCGCTTTTGCAGCTTTATTTAGAATTAGTTGTAATTGCTTAGCTATGCGGGGTTTTTAAGTAGCTAAGGGTTTAATTTTTATTATAATTAAAGAGGATAATAATAATAATTCTTTTGGCGAGGAAATTAAGCTTTTGTTTATTTTATTTAATTTTGCTTTTTGCAATTATTATAATTAATAGCTTACTTATATAATAGCTATAAACTAATTGCTTGCTGCGCGAGGTAGCTTTAATAGGTAAACTACTATTATACTAAGAACTTTGAAAACCTTTTAAAGGTAGTAAGCTAAAGCTGTAACTATTAAGGTGCTTTTAAGTTTTTTGAAAAAAGGCTTTTTAGCGGTTTTTTAAACCCTAAAAGAAACCCCGGTGCTATTGCTTAATTTTGTTTGCAGCAATATTCCTGCTAAGGTGTAAAGCTATGCAACTCTTTTTTTTAAAAGCTTATTTACAGCTTTATTGCTAGAGTTACAAGGTTTGCTTAGAATATTTTAAATTATAAAAAGCATTATATAACTTAGCGGTATGCTATTACAACGCGTATACCTTATAACTACTATCTTTGTTACTTTTTTAAGTAGTATAAGAACTTAGTTCTACGCTTAGTAAAGCTAATCCCTTACATAGTTATAGATATTAGTTAATTTTACTACAATTATTATATAAAAATATACTACTTGCCTTATGTTATAGTATATGCATTTAGTAGTAGGCGGTATAAGTATTGTTAATACTTTATAGGGTAATTCGTTAATTATTGGTTTTATAGCTAATTTATATTTTGCCTAGGTAGTTTTAATTAGCCTTTAACAAAGTACTAATCTACCTATGTTAATTGTATAAGAAAGCTATTTGTTTGTTTTCTAGCTGCGCTTAGCTTATACGTTAAGTAGTTTTTTAATAAATGGCCCTTTTGGAGTGTAAGCCTTTAAGAAATCCATTTTAAATCCCTAGTTTACGGGCGCTAGAAATAAGAAGTAGTTTTTAATTAAAACAAATGTAAGTTGTTTTTTATTCCTCTATATCCTAGTTCTAATATATAAGTAAGAGTTAGCTATTATAAAGGCTAGCCTTTTTTGCTTGTAGGCTTTAGCTAATACTTTTTTTTGCGCTTAGTAAACTTTATTATTTTTTTGTTTTGTAAAAAATTACGAGAGAAGTTTATAAATAATTTAATTAATAGCTATTATTCTATAGCTTAGCTTATACTTGCTAATAATAGGTTTTTAATATAGCACGCTTTTGTATAAAGCTTTTTAAAAGAGATTTAAGATATAGTTTAAAAAGTATTTAGTAATTAGCTAGAGGGTTTTCTTTTATTGCTATAAAAGATAATGTATAGGATGTAGATTGCGTTGTCGCAAGAGATGTTTAGGAAGGCTGTATTATAGTAGTAGTGCTAATTTGAGAGTTATTTGCGCGGATTTTGCTTTTTTAAAGTTAACCCTAGGATTAGTTGTAGTAGTTTTAATACTCTTTTTAAAAGCCTTTATTCTTTAATCAAATATGCGTTAATTTTAAGCATTTCTCCATTGTAATTGTAATTCTATTTTTTAGCTGTTTATATTTTTATTATTTTGCTTATATAGGTATTTATATAGTACTTAGTAGCTCTTTATATTCCTATTATTTAGTTACCTCGTCCTTATTACGGCTTATTCGTTCTTATTATAGCTTATTTGTTTTTATTTACCCTTTTTTGGGCTATTATTTGCTTTTTAGTGCTAGTACTATAGGCTATGCTACTTTTAGTAGGTTTGGATTGCTTGGTTCGCCGATATATCCTTCTTAGAGATTTAAGAATTATATTTGCTAGGCTATCTTTTTTATTTTACTAAGTAGTAGGTAGTATTTTTGATTTTTTAATAATTTTTAAGCTTTTTTAATTTCTATTTTGCGTTAATGTCCTTGAGGCTAGGGAGGTTGTTATTTATTTCTACTAGCTTGCTTTTTTCTTGTTTATTTTATAGTTTTAAGAGGCTTATATAGAAAACGTTGTAGATTTAGTTATACTTCTTGAGGAGGGTAAGGCTATAGGCTTGCTTTCTTTAGCGATAGGCAATTTGAAAAGGTTTAATCCTCTTTAGGGTAAGTTTCTTATACTTTAGAGCTAGGTTTTTTATTAATAATGAAACTTATTCCTTTATTTTAAACTTTATAAGTTTATAGCGCTTATTATAGGCTTTTGCTTGCGCTTTAATTGTATCTTTTTAGGTTATTTTGCAGTTTTTATAGATTTAGGCTAGTTTCTTTAGTTTTTTAAAGATTGTTGGTATTTTTCTCTGTAGCACGTTGTTCTTAGCGGGCTAAGACTTTTGTAGCATTTAGAATAATAGCTTATATTTATAGAGTGCTATAAATGGGGATTTTCTAATTAAGGCGTTTTTTGTTAAATTATATGTAAAATATGCAGTATATAGAAGGTTTGGCTAGTTTGCTTAGTTATTACTTGTAAATCTTCGCAAGTAATACTTTAGCGTTTAGTTTATTTGTTTTATTTAGCCGTTACTCTATGGGTGGTAAGTAGTAATAAATCTATTTTTAATCTTTTTTTGCTAGCTTAGCGTCCTTTAGAAAGTACTTGTAAATATTATACCTTTGTTACTTATAATCTCGCGGGGCAGGCTATACTTATATTTAATTTCCTTATAAAAGATTGTAGCTAGTTTTATAGTATTTATTATATTGCTTATAGTAAAAAAGAAGCTTATTTTGCTAAATTGGTTAATAATTACTAGGATTATATTAACCTTTCTTTTATTTATAACGGCAATAGGGAACTTTGTAATAAAGTTTATACTTAGTTTTTACATTAGTTGAAGTAGAATTAGGAGTAAAGCAAGCTTGCTATATAGGCGATAGTATAGTAACAAGTTGCGTTAGCACGTTGCGTAAAAGTATATATACTTTGTTATTATAGCCTTTAAATTTGGCTAGTAAAAATGCTGTTTAACTAAGTTTTAAGTTTTTGCTTGCCTTTAATAGCTACTTAGAGGCTTATTGTAGTAGACTTGCAGGATTTTTTATTATAATGCTTTTTAATTTAGCATATATATGCGTTTTTTTTAATATAATAGTTTGTTTTAAATTTTATATTTAGAACCTATTAACTTTTTTAAGTTAAATTTACTCTTTTGAACTTTTTGCTAAACATTTAGGTTTAAATTTTAAGCTTTATATATTAACTTTAAAAGCGGAAAGCAAGGCTTTAAGCGTATTATACTAGCGCTTAAAGCGTATACTTAAGCTTAGGCTTTTAAAATAACCTATTGTAGCAATAGTTTTATAGAGTTAAGCTAGTGTAATATTAAAGTAGGTTTATTGTATATTTTTGCTTTTATAAGGATTGCTTTAATTAAAACTATTGTAGTAGATTAGTTTTTGAGGAAGCTTTATAAGGTTTTCCCTATAGTTGTAGCTATTTTTAATTTTAACGTTAGGATTTATCTTAAATTTGTAGACTTTTTGCTTAATAAGTAGTTTAGCTTTTGTAATAGCGCATTTGCAGGGTTTGTTTTTCTAAGGCGGTGCTTTATAACAAAGTTAAACTTAGTAAAGTATATTAATTATTGTATTTATTTTTATATTAGTTCTCGTTGGAATATAAACTTTTTAAGGTTATAGTAATTTGTTAAGATAGTAATAGGCTTGTAAATGCCCTTAAGGTATTGTTTTTAGTGCTTAAAACTCTTGATAATAGCACTTAGCTTTTTGTTATAAGTAAACTAGTTAATTTTTGCGCTTAAGAACTTTTGCAACTAAAACGCAATTAAATACTAAACTAGCTTTTTGTTTAATAGGTAGCGCTATAAGATAATAGTTATAGATGCTTTATTAAACGCATTATATTTAATTTGGGTAGGAAGCAAGGGGTTGTAATAGTAAAGAAGGGGGGCTTATTAGAATTTAGTTTTTAGTTTTTTAAACGCCCTTTTAGCGCTTTTATATTTAAAGGAAAGGAGATTAATTCCTTTTAGTTTTTAGCTATTCCTTATGGCCTTTAACTATTTATTTAATGGGCGCGCTATCCTTAAGTACTTTTTAATAAAATGTTAATAGAAGTTATAAAAGCTAAAGAATACTTAAATATCTTTGAAACTCTGGAGTATAGGCTATTCCTAGATGGTTTTAATACAATTAGAGTTTATTTGAATGCTTTTATAGTTAATAATAAACCTAAAGAACTTAATATTTTATTTGAAAAAACTATACTTTTTGGGATTATTAAATAAATTTGCCGTTATAAGGTAATCGATAATAGTTTAAAGGTGTTTTTTATATTTATTTTTATTAATAAAGAAAATAAGGATATTATCTAAATAGATAATTGTATATACGTTAATGTAATTACTAAAGACTTTAGCAATAAAAAACTAAAAGGTTGCTAATGTATTTGTAAGCTTAAAAGGTATAATAGTGAATTTATAGTAACTATATTGTGTTTAAAATATAGTTTTTTATTTGTTTCTTTCTTGGATGCGGATCTAGTAATATGCATTAGTAAGATTAATCTTTAAGAAGTATTAAGTACTTGCAAAGTAGTTTATAATCTTAAATACTAAAAGGAGTGGGTAGTGGTTTTTTATTGTAATCTTATTAAATATTTGATAGTTAACGTAAAGGCGAAAAGTGCTATTTTTTTTAGCGCAAATAAGATTAAAGCACTAGCTAAACTTTTGCTAGACCTAATTTGCCTATTTGCAAGGGATTTATTTAATTAATCTCGCAAGGTTTAAGCTTTAACTGTAATAATGGATAGAGTAAAAGAAATAAAAGTAAAGTTTTTAGGACTAGATTAATAGTATAATTAGCTACTTAATAGGGCGGTAATTCTTTTACTTTTTCTTTTTAAAAGAAATCCTTTGTTTTCTTTAATTATAGGTAAATTTGTAATAGATTAAAAGCAGGCTTTAGAGCGTTGTTTATTCCCCTTGGGTTCTAGGAGTTATTATTAAGGCTTAAACTAAGCTTTACTAGCTCTTTAGTAAAAAAGAGGGCATAGTATATAGTAGATTTTTTTAACCCCTTGTAAAATGCCTATAAAGTTTATTCTCAAGGATATAAGTATTTTTGCTTTAGCTATTAGTTTTTTAAAGCAAATTCTATACTAAGGTAGAAGGCTTTTAAGCTAGATATCTTTAATAATAAAGTAGATTTAGCGCGCTTGTGTTTTACTGCAATATAGTGTTAAACTTTTTCTTTTGTTTTTATAATAATCTTTTAGTAATAAAGGAACCTTGTAAACTTTAAACATTAGTATATTAATATATTAAACTCTAATAATAGAAATAGGGTATTTTTAGGATTTTTTAAGTTTATAACGATTAATAAATAAAATACTTATAAGATTTATTGTAGCTTATATATTTAGATTAATTTTTACTTTTTTATAGCTATTTTTTATAGCTATTTAGCTTAAAATTATAAATATTTTTTTAATTTCTACTATTTTTTTCTTTAAGTATAGTTTTTTTTTTAATGTATAGTTAATAAAGTAAATTTTAGCGGTATTAAACCTACTTGTAGAATTATATTTACTATAGGATCCTTAGCTTTAATAATAGCTTTGTAATTGGAAACTATTGCATTTTTTAATTTAGCTTACTTAGGCTTTAATAGTAGAAAAAGTAGGGTAATTATTTAAGTAATAATAGGTACTGCTATAACGAAAACACTAGGTATATTTACTTTATTTGTTAAGAGAATTCTACTATTAGGGGTTTTTATTAGTACTTCTTTAAGCTTTTTAAGAGGGCTAACTTAGTAACTTTTGCGCGCGCCTTTTAAATTAGGAAGCTTGCCCCCTGCTTTAGCCTTAGTTAAAATTTTCTTTTTTCTAGTTTATAGGCTTTTTAAAGGGCCTACTTCTAAACTTCTTGTTAAGGTTTTCTAATACCCCTTTTTTTCTTAAAGTTATTTCCTTATGTTTTTACTTTTGTGTTTTTTTAGGCGTACTTACCCAAATAGCTTGGGCAATATAAATTATATTATCTTGCTTTTTAGGTATAGCTGTAGCGTGGTTAGTATGAATGTAGCCTAATAGCTAGACGAGAAGCTGGGAAAGGAAAAAATTAGCTTTTTTTGCATTGCTATAAGGCTTTTGTTCTAACTCTAGCGTTTTGTGGTATTAGTAAAAGCTTTATAAATTCTGTTGTTTTTTTTAATAGGCGTTGTTTAGGGCTATTTAGATAGAGCTTGTAACGTTTTAGGGATCCTTCTTGTAATTAATGCTAAATTTGCGGAATTTTTTTTATAGGTAGTAGTTGAAAACGGAGACTAAGTTTTTATTATTGTTTCTTTGCTTTTAAATCTTGGATTTTACATAGGTATTTTATTAGTTTTAGTATTTCTTATTTATATAATTTAAAGCGTAGATAACCTTTGTATAGTTATTGTAAAGAGATTGTAACTATAAGATATAGGCGCATTTAAGGTTTATTATTTAACTATTGTACTATTGTAAACTATAGTTTATAGGTAAAGTAGTAATATTTGCAAGCTTTAGGTTTTTTGGTTGTTGTTTAGGGGGTGCTTGGGTATTACAAAGGAGTTTTAGCTATTTTTGTAAATAAAGATTTTTTTTTTGTAGGCGTAAGGCTTTTTCTTATTAAATAGTGCTTAAGCTCCCTAGCGTAGGGCTTACTTAGAAGGTTTCTTTTCGTAGTAGCATTATAGGTAACGTAAAAAAGAAGAATTAGAATTGTAACAACGTATATATTTATTAGGTATAATTGCTAGTAGAAGGTCTAAGGAAGAGATACTACTAGGTGTAGTAAAGGTGCAAGACTAATTCTTGCCCCTTTTAGCCCTTGTTCCTCGGGCCTGTAGGGCTACTACTTATAGTCGCTGGGAAGGAGCTAGGGCTACCGCTAACTAGTTATTACATTTAGTAAAACTTAAAACTACTAAGGAAAAACGCCTTATAATTAATATTATATTGTTGTAATAATTATATAAGGTATAAAAGATTGCTAAAGTAAGATAAATTAATAAGAAAAATAATTTAGCTAATATATTTATAAAAGGTATACTAAACTCTACTCTACAAAAGTTGATTAATAATAATAAGCTTTATATACAAGTAAATAGGTTTATAAAGAAACCTAAAGTTAAATTCATTTCTTTCTAATAAGGAAGGTATAGCTAGCTAGCTATATATTTTGAAAACTAAACCTTATTGCCGCTAGCTTTAAAACTTTCTCTTTTTATAAATACACTATAAAGCATTTAACTTTAATAGTTTCTTACGCACCCATTTTAACCTTAATTTACCTTAAACTATATATATTATAATTATATTTATGTTGCTGTAAGCGCTATCTCTAGGGAGCTTGTAACTATTACAACTATTGCTTTTATATTAAATACTTTAGGTGTTAATAAAGATAACTCTAAGGATAACAACTTTAATAAACTTTAATTTATAAGATTACCTTTTACAAATATTGTAAAAAACAACTAAGGATTTAGCTTTAAAGTCTTATTTAGTATTAAAGGTATATAGTTAATAGCATGCAACTATTACAATAAAAAACTATTAGCTTAATATTTTTAAAACGCCCACAAAAGCTTATTGCGTTATTATTTTAATTTAAAGCTTTTAAGGTATATATTTATTGCTACCCATTTTTGAAAGACTACGAGTATTGTAACAAGGAAGGAACCATTGGCGGTAGCCTAGAGTACTTAGCTGCACTCCGGTGCAAAAGGCGTAGACACCCTCCTCCTTAGATAGAGACATACACGAATACAGACCATTATCGCACACTACGATCGTAACCGACCGACACCTAATCCATGACCAGATCAGTGAACCCCTGTTTATCAATGCAGTGCAAAGACACACCGACAAGACAATGCTTGTAATGGACCACCAAAAAATAACCGGGGGGGGGGGGAACCAAGACGACACACGATTTGAGGGGGAATGATACCTCATATGCACTGTAATTACGCGGTGAGACCAACGGCGTATTTTCAAAGACTACCTATGTAGTAATGATTCATTGACTGAGGCAATCGAACAAACCCCTCTTGTGTGCGATAAGTAGTTCAAACGTGCAATAAGCCGCTCGCGGATGCCGTGAGCCGCTGGTGTTTGCGTGATTGCTCCACTGTACACCACCATTGCTCGTGCCGCATGTCGATTAATTACCTAGTTACAGACCAGCCATCGGCACCGAGTTTTCTTTTTGTTTTGTTAATAAATCTGGACAAACAGATGACCTGTACTCAAGCCGTCGGCAGCACGGTCGGCATCGTGAATAGGCCTGGGCTGCGTCCTACCCGGTCCCCGCTGCACAAGAAAAGTAATTGGCGAGACACATACGTTCGGCATATTTACCCGCGAACCACAAGCAGTTGACCTTGGAAGGATAATATCCCATGGGATGCCTACTTCCATCAGCAGCACACGGACACAGTCCTGAGTCGAGAGTCGACCTCCCATCATTGCCAAGCAAACAATTAGAAGGTGAACGCGGTCCCTGTTCTGAACTGCCCAGGTACCCTAGGAAAGAAGGTCGAGTGGCATCGGGACAGTAAATGCAACAACGCTATCTCTTGGCTGCGTTTGCATCAACCGTTACGCGGGAGTCGTGATGGTAAGCGGGTGGCTGCCTCTTAATCACTTTTGCCCGATTGGCCGAAGGGTCTTGGAAGAGGCGATGATCTTCATTGTGAGCCGTGGTTGCCCGCGAATCTTGTGCACGGCAGACCGTAGCCAAGGAAATAGCCAAGTATCATGTGCCAAGTGTATTGACACCTACCTATTTCGAACACTCAAAATATAGAGGGGATAACTTCACCAATGTGACTAATCCCATGCCATCGAGGTCTTTTCCAAGACCTATAAAATGTAGAGCGTGCCCAGTGCCAGCGTACGGAGGCTCTCGTCTTTTTGAAGGTTTGTTCCTGCACTCCCAAGTTTGTACTAGTAGTACTTGAGTTGTGCCGCACAGCGAACAATCCGAGTCTGTGTCAAGAACTCAAGTGCTCCCTTCTGACTATCCCACCACAACCCGCACGCTTTTACCATGAAGACCATAGCTATTGGGGCCCTGGCCACGCTGGCTGGCTCACCGTTGGTTGCCGCCGTCAGCCAGGTCAACAACCCTGCCAAGCAGGAGAAATACACGAGTGGCGCTGTCATGGACGGCATCATGGCTAAAAAATATGTGAGTGAGACGTACCTAGGTAGTTAATCTCCAGGGGCTCACTTCTAAAACGCCAAACTGACAGAACGCTTCCTTAGGCAACATGGGATGCTCAGAAGGCCGCCGGAGTTTTTGACTCGGCTCTATATCCGTCGTACGCTCGTGCCGCTCCTGTTCCTTGCGTCAATGGCGTCGCCGAGGTCATTCCCGGTGACGCAAACAACACCTTCAGGTGTAGCAACGTGAGTAAACCAAAGTCAATGTAGTGATACCATTTGTAAACTTGATACCGGAGCCTCTAACAAACTACCAGATCGACTTCTATGACTTCAAGAGCCACGCCGACCTGGGCTCCGCCACTGGCCAGGGCGCCTCAACCTGGGGCTGGGTCAGCGAGGACGGCCGTGAGTTCGTCGCCATCGCTCAAGCTGATGGTGCTGCCTTGGCCGAGGTTTCTACCGAGGGAAAGCTTGTGAGTGTATTCGCACTATGACTTATCAAGATCTTTGATGACTGACATATTATTCAAGGTCTACCTTGGCCGCCTTCCCCAACACTCGGCAGCCGCGCCCAGCATCTGGCGCGAGATCCGAGGCTACAAGAACTACATCGTGATCGGCAGCGAGGCCCAGCAGCATGGTGTGCAATTCTTCGACATGTCCAAGCTGGTCGATGTCGACCCAGCGAGCCCAGTGACGTTTGGCGATGCCGACCTGGCTGGCCACTTCAACGAGCTGCCAATCGGCCGCTCCCACAATGTTGTCGTAAATGAGGAGCTCAACTACGCCGTTGCCGTCGGCGCGCAGCCCCGTACGTCGGCGTGCGCCTCTGGTCTCATCTTTATCGACCTCGAGGACATCTCCAACCCCACCACCCCAGGCTGCGCGTCCGGCGATGGTTACGTCCACGACGCCCAGTGCCTCGTCTACCGTGGTCCTGACGAGAAGTACGCTGGTCGCGATATCTGCTATGGTTACAACGAGGACACCTTGACAATGTGAGTCCGAATCCCTCCCCGGTTTTTTTGCAACATGCGTGGCCTGACGGCGGTTCTAAACTAACGCATGAGATAGCTACGATGTGACCGACAAGAACACCACAAATATCATTTCGCGCGTTGGCTACGACGGTGCATCCTACACGCATCAAGGCTGGGTCACTGACAAGAACTGGCAAACAACTCTCGTTCTGGTAAGTAGGCCTACTTTGAGGGCTCTAGTCAGCACACATGAGTGTTTCCGAAAGCCATCTTCGACTAACAACATTAAACCAATAATAGGACGACGAGTATGACGAGTACGACTCAGCTGGAGCTGGTGCCGACGGTTTCCCCATCTCCTACTTCTGGGACATAACCAGTCTGGAGGCACCAGTGCTCACGGGATACTTCAGGAATGAGTATGCCCTGGGCATCGATCACAACCAGTACATGTGAGTTTTCTCCATTGAGCGCCAAGATTGAATAATAGACACCTGGATACTAACACGTACCAGAATCGATGGAGTGGCATACCAGAGCAACTACGGTGCTGGTCTGCACGTGATTGATATTTCCTCGCTGGGGACTGACAAGACCGGAGCTGGCGTGACCGAGCTCGGCTACTTCGACATCTACCCCGAGAACGACGCACTTCCCGGTGGCGGCAGCATTGAATTTGTTGGCACATGGGGACACTACCCCTTCTTCCCGTCTGGCTTCATCGTTGTCAACACTATTGAGCGGGGAGCCTTCGTCGTGAAGAGGACCAACGCCTAGAGAATGGTGCTCGTGTTGCGTGTGGCGGGCCAGTGTCTACATAACGTACCTAGGTAGAATCACGAGCAGTGACTTAGGCAGCCCTTGGTATATGAGCATTCGACAGAAATTAGATCCTTCTAGTAAAAATTTTAGAAAAATGTTTCTCGATCAATTCATAGGCTTCTTTCTCTATTTGTAGCTCTGCGGTCAACTTTAACTTCCCAAGGGTCAACTGGTTCCAAGTTTGAATCAGCCGCACTCAATGTTTAACTTTTTTTCGGAATCTTGGAAGTCCTTAATGTGCGGCAGGTTCCGGCGAACATGTCAGTCGAATCGTTGCCCCAACATGCAGCGAGGTGTCTGATTTCGCCCGACGTTATGATAAAAAAAATCAACAAAAAAAAAAGGGGGGATTCTGGGCCTGATGTCTCCATGCACCAAGTTTTACAATCCCTAGGGAGCATGTGCGAGAGTTGCAAAGCGGCGATGGCGAGACCAAATGTCGCCAGGGCGGCTTAAGTAGGTATAACCCTGACCACCCCCGGGGGGGGGGTTAGTCCAGTGGAAACCCTGAAAAAGTAGAGCCTGACGTGAGGTCTGGTCCCTGGAGCTCTCTTGCCGAACTTCTCACTCGCTGCACTGCTAATCCTCGCTGCACTGATGGCAACATGTGCGGGATCCATGCTGTGATATCTGCATCGCATCCAGCGGAGATCACAGCGAATCTACGACGACGTCTCTGTAACCGGGGACCAGATCACATCGCCACTCACGAGACGCAACTGGTTGACGGCGCCGCGACGACTCACCTCGCCTTCACATCCTCGGTTCTTGCCCTTCGCGGTGACCACGTCGCCCAGCAGCCGTTTATTGACCCCGAGAGCGGGTGCGTCTTTTGCTGGAACGGGGAGGCTTGGAAGATCCGGCACCACAGCATATCTGGAAACGATGGAGAAGCGATAGCTTCCCTTTTGGGCCAAGCCGTGAGGCGGGACGTCGAAGAGCGTGAGGCTGCCATCTTGGAGGTTCTCCGTTCCATCGACGGCCCATTCGCATTCGTGTTCTTCGATAAGCCCTCAGGAAAGGTTTACTACGGTCGCGATCGCCTGGGACGACGATCGTTGGTGCTGTGCGTAGGAGACGAGCGCGTCACCCTGTCCAGCATCACAGATGCAGCCGACCCGCAGTGGAGTGAGGTCGAGGCTGACGGCATCTACGTCCTGGATGCGGCGAAAATCGACTCATGTCATTCCCTCGAAGACGCCCATCGTGCGACGACGAGGCTTGGCTGGTTAGACGAAGACGACGCAGTCGATTTTGTGAGTTAATGCTTGCAACTCACCGGGTTGTTACATCGTCATCCCGAGCCAAGTACCTGGGACTTACTCATACAGGTTTCCAACATTGGTCGCTTCAATTCAGATGTCCCCAAAGAAAAAATCTGCCTCGCTACCGACTCGCCTTCAGTGAAGGCCCTGAGGAAGCAGCTGACAGAGTCTCTTAGACTGCGCGTCCTCGATGTGCCTTTACCACCAGGAGCCGATGAGCCCCAGAAAACAGCGAGGGTGGCTGTGTTATTCTCGGGTGGGCTGGACTGTACTGTGATTGCAAGAATGTGTCACGACCTCGTTCCTCTTGACCAGCCTATCGACTTGATCAATGTCGCTTTCGAGAATCCTCGAGTTGCGGCCAACGCTCAGAAGCTGAGGGGCCAGGAGGACTCAGGACCATTCGACATCTATGAGGCCTGCCCAGATAGGATGACGGGAAGGAAGTCCTTCGCCGAACTTCAGGAAGTCTGTGCTGGGCGGGCCTGGAAATTTATTGCAGTATGTCTGTCCTCGATTGCCCAAACCAAGTACCAATTACTAAATCCATGGCAGGTCAATGTCCCTTACTCCGAGTATTTGAGCCACAAGGCCGAGGTGGTATCTCTCATATTCCCCCACAACACCGAGATGGACCTCTCCATAGCTTGCGCCTTGTACTTTTCTGCTCGTGGTCAGGGCATGGCTTTCACAGATGCCACCACAACTGCCCCAGCAGACTGTACCACAGGGGCGCGTGTGCTTCTCTCAGGGCTTGGCGCCGATGAGCTCTTTGGAGGCTATCAACGCCATGCAACAGCTTACCAGCGACAAGGCTATCCGGGGCTGGTCGACGAGCTCAGACTTGACGTCAGCAGACTAGGCAAGCGGAACCTCGGCAGAGACGATCGAGTGATGTCGCACTGGGGAAAAGAAGTACGCTTTCCGTATCTGGACGAAGAGCTGGTATGCTGGGCCATCGGGACTCCAGCATGGGAGAAATGTGATTTCAGCAACGCCGATGGCCTCGTGGAGCCGGGCAAGCGAGTTTTGCGACTCCTTTCCATGGAGCTCGGCATGGGCCGGGTGGCCAGTGAGAAGAAGCGGGCCGTGGGTTTTTTTTCTGTTTGCTCCTTTCTCGTCACAGACCTTCGTTCTAATCCAATCCCTAACAGATACAGTTTGGCTCACGAACAGCAAAGATGGAAAGTGGAAAGGTCAAAGGCACAACGTTGTTGTCGTGAGACAGACGCGCCAGTGCAAACTCTGGAGCTCAACCTCTTCCTGGCGGTGATGACATTACAGATACTTCTGAGTCACAGAGCCTTTGCGGATATCCTGATGATCGTGTCGTTTCGTACAGAAACCCGTCGTCTTGCAATATCTGGCTCTGCGAGACCATGAAGTCGTAAAAGGCAAGTCTGAGCCAGGCTTGCGAAGAAGGAGCTCGGGAATGGAGGCATGGATAGAAATGACAGGTGTGGCCAACACGAAGTAATGATACCAAAAAAACTTTAATCTCTTAGCTATGCCCATTCTAGACCCAGAAGCTCCAAAAGGAAACCCCCCCTGAACCCAGCTACCCGTGAGTTCCAGGAGCGGGAATGTCACAGTTGCAGGAACACAATTCCGGATTCCTGGGGGTGGAGCTGCCCCACACACCGGAACACAATTGAAGGCCCAGACCGTCGTCCACTGGGGGGGCTGTGCTTTGGGCGCTACCCTCACTTCAGGTACGCAGTACTGTGGTAGCTCCGCTCATCAGCCCTGCTCGGGAGCTGCAAGTTCGAAACGCCTCGGCTATTTTGACCTTGCCAACCTACGACGTTTCTTGCAAGACCACTGTGTGCTCCTAATTTGGGATCGACGAGTCCCAAAAATGCCGCGGGCCGGGAAATCATTCAAAAATAACATGGAATTCGGCTCTGCTGTCTCACGCGCCAGCTGGGGAGGACGAAACTCGGGAGGGTCCTCGTCTTGCCCTGCCAAGACCGTTAAAGTTGTCTGTCCCGATCTGGCGATTCCTTCGCCGGAAGAGACAAACCCACTCCCCACCAGGACTGGTCTCATGCTCATAGACACGAGAGGCCGGCGCCATGACTCGGATGTTTTCTCCCTGAACAGCACGTACGGTGGCACAAGGCCATTCCATCCGAACCAACCTCAGTCTTTTCCTGTTCGTGCTCTGGTCACCTCTTCAGAAGTGAACCCGTCAGCGATCTCATTTGTGCAGACAAGAGCACGCGACCAGCTCTCTTCCCCGTGACAGGTTCGACACGCGCGTGCGCGCAATCCGAGCGCTTTGGACAGGCCCAGAGAGCCGCATGTCTCAAGTCCGGGGCATCTCCACGCTGGGCGAGGATCAGGAGTAGGGCGAATCGACACGGCAGGTTTTCGGGGGCCGGTTGACCCAAGAAGCTTAGAACTCTCAGCATGGCACCCTCACCGACGCCCGACGGCCGACCGCCACTGACGGCGCATAGCCGGAGGTCGGTGTTTATCGAGGCTCCAATGGAATACACGCCCGCGCAGTCGACTTACGAGGGATCGGTCAGCGGGCGAGGCCGCGGGAGCTGGTCCGAGATATACGAACGGAGCTGGGCGAAAGCTGCGTTGCGGGTCATGAATGGCGTGGCGCATGCCGCGGCGTGTTCTTTGCTTCTCTCCATCATGGCAGAGTTTCTCTACAGGCACAAAGGTCGGGAGCAAAGGTTTGTCAAGATCTCATGGGCTTTGGCGCGGGCGCGCTCTTATCAACTGCTTGGGGATTGCTCAGGCTCACTAACAGAGTTACCTCGTGGACACACAGGCCGCCAGCTATCGCGCTTACCATCCTCGTCGCTACCGATATTTCCCTCGATATCTATTCCGTCGCCAGGGTCAAGAAGAAATGGCAAGCATTGGCCTTGATTGCCCGCTTAATTCTCGGGCTTGGCTACGTCGCCATGTTCTTGGTCTTTGTCGGCTTCCGCGAAGTGTTTCCCCTCGGTTATGCGTACTGGGGAATCACTTCAGAATTCTCAGAACCTGTTGTTTACCTTCTCTTATGGGGAATTGGAATCTGGGACCTGCTACACACCAGTATACACCGTCACACCTTGGGAAGAGACCTACGGACCGGGACTACAGGGCCCACTAGCAGGGGCGTTTCTCAAGTTCCGAACGCCGGTTCAATGTCACATATGCGAGGGGGCCTGCCACAAACACCTTCCCAGCTTGAGCGCGGCATGGCCCCGGAAGCGAATATTGCTCTAGTTGAGGTCCACGCGGACGAAAAGCAAAGACCGCAGTCGGATTCGATGAGCAGAAGTGGGTCGTCTTCGATATCAGGGGAGTCGTCATCACAGCAATCAGCATCTGCGGGTACTCCAGAGAGCATGACCGTGAGCGCAGAATCGAGCAGGAGAACAAGCACCGTCTTGGCAGAGGGCACCTGGGAGAGCGAAGGCGCTCGCGAAGCCGCCATCACCCGATATGAATCCAAGCCATGATGTTAGCAAGTTCCATTATGTACATATATCCGTAATGCTAAAGCTATCCCTTTCTGCATTGGGTTGGGCTGGGTGGGGAAATACCCAGTTGCCCTGTCGTATACTGTCGTATCTCTCCCATCATAAAAATAATGTCTTTAACCCCGAGATCAGCTTTCGCGCGCATCTCGAAGCAACCTTTTGGTATAAGAGGGGATCTTCTTGGTATACCTCTAAACCCTTACACCATTCTCTTCGATTTTCTCTATTTGCGCATTCGTTAGCCAAACCAGCAAAACAGGCGCCTCATGAGAAAGAAAATAAAGGAAAAGAAAGAAAAGAAGAAGAAAAAAACCAGCGTGATTAGTTGGCTCAAGCCTACTGGTGAATCGCTGATGGAGTCTGGGGAGGAAAGCAACGTACTGCCTTTCTCATTGAAAATAATCACGCTGAATGCAGCATGGTCATTATCGTCCGTCAACCCACGGTCGTCGTCGGCCTCTGGCGGCAGTCGGCTGTACATGCCCTTCCCCGGCCGAGGCCACAGCTTGGTGAATGAAGACTCCTCTTCGTCATAGACCTGATTCCCAGCGGCGATAGCGCTGGCCTGTGCAGCGTTCTTGCTCTGCAGCGAGCCAGTCCCCGAACGGGCTTTAGCGAGGGTTGACTTCTTCGCGTTGGCAGGGATTTTGCGGATGAAGTTTAGGGGAGCTGTTGGGTTTGTCTCGGCGCGGTGAAAGAGACCACTCGCTGAGGCACCAGCGAATAGAGACCGTGGCGAGCTGCCCGCTGGCAGTTTCTTGGGTGTAGACGTGGGCTCGATTGGGAAGATAGGGAGGTCGGGATGCAACTCCGTGGCGTGGAGTATTAGGTTGACCAAGTCCTCTGAAGAGAGTGCAGAGAGATAGGCTCGTTTCTGATGTCCATATTAGTAAGAACCGGCAGTCAACAATGGCTAGGAGAACCAGCTCACCTGCGAGGCTGGTCTATCAGCCCAACTGCCTAACCTAGGCTGCTCGACCTTCTTCTTGGGCTGCAGCCGCTCCCTCTTCGCCTGACAGATCACACAGTACCACTTCAAGACCTGGTCCTTGATGATCTCATCTTCAATCCATGGATCATGGCATCGCTGATGCCACGGGTCGTTGCAGCCATCACAAAACACCATCTGGTTGGTTGCCGGGCTGTGCATGCGAGTGCATTTCTTGCATAGAGCCTGCTCTGTTGTCCGCTTGCCCAGTCGTGCGTTCTTCTTTGCATTGTCTTCGGCCGCAGGATCGTACGTGTCTGGCTTCAGGATTCGCCTCCCTGACTGTGTGATCTGAGGGGTTGTCGCCTGCTTTGGCTTTGCTCTCTTGATGCCCTCACCGTAGTCCGAACCCTCAGCTGGCGAGGAGGCGTCACTATTGCCCCCATCGCCAAGAGCTCGTTTGCGCTTCTGACCGACTGCTCCGGTCTGTGTTCCGTTGGAGCCGCTCGTCAGAGCCGACTTGACCGGGAGGCGGATTGTACTGGCTGTCGTGCTAGTCGGAGAAGACATGGGCGCCGGCAGCGACATCGTATATCCACTCGTCATGCTGGCAACTATGCGCTCTCTGACACTCTCGTAGACCGGCCTCGGGAAATTTAGTCTGGGCGCATCCGGCGCTGTGGCCGACGCGAGGGCGGAGTTCAGCCCGCCAGCTTCGCCGCGCATCCGTTTCAGTATCATTTGTGTCGCAGGCGAGAACTGCGGCGTGTACGGGGATGTGAATTTCCTGTGGCCATCGCTGACATACGGCGAGGCAGAGCGCGAGGCAGGTGCAGGAGATGCGTTTGCTGCTGCTGATGCGGGCGCTGCCGGTGTTGTGCCTTGAGTCTCGCCAGCTTTTCCCGCTGGCACCGACGCACCTACTGTTGAATTTTGGTCAGCCATGTTTTCTTGCTCTGACGGGTTTGTTCTGTAAGTGGTCTTGCTGGGCATTGCATGAGCACCTGCAAGCTGGGATGATGGAGGCCGGGGGACTTCAGGAGTTGGCACGACGTCGGAAGCACGTGCATATCACGTGCAATTGTTTGAACTTCAGGACCGACCGACCGACCGACCGCCTTGCCTTGCCTTCCCACTGCGTTCGCTTTTTCATCTTCTCCCGCTTTTCACTTTGGCACTCGCTCATTCAATTTCCCCAAAAAAATTCTGGCGGCTTGAACTTTCTTCTTCAAGCAAATCAACCGCAAATTTCGCCGTCGCTAAGATCCATTCGCAGATCGGAACCTACTCATCATTGATGGCTTGGGCAAGGTGGGCAAATACGTGAGGCCCTCCCGTTGGCGCCTGCAGTGGCAGACAAATCCAAATCACATACCCACTGGACTCTTTGGTATATGTTTACGTGGCAGACAGAAACAGCTATTGACAGCCTCTGCCTCTATTCTGCAAATATGTTGAGTGTTTGATTCTCAATTGACCACACCCTTCTCTCTCAAGCTGCGGATCTGGCCCTCGGCCAAGCCAAGATGTTCACGTAACACCTCGTCAGTGTGCTGTCCCAGCGTCGGCGGTGGGCTCCTGAGCCCAGGCTTGCTTTCGGAAAATTTCATCGGGGTGTTGACCAACTTGATAGGACCGCAGTCCTCGTGGTCGACTTCTATAACCATGTTGCGTGCCAGCGTGTGCTCGTGGTTCAACGTCCCCTGGACATCGTTTACCGCGGCGTACGGCATTCCCTTCCCCTCGAAAACGTCCAGCCACTCTTTCGTCGTCTTTTGAGTCGAGATCTTCTCAATCTCTGCCTCAAGCTCGTCCCTGTTCGCGACTCTTTGCGAGTTGATCTTGAATTTGGGGTCGTCTTTCCACTCAGGCTTGCCCAATCCGTCGCAAAGGATACCGAACAATCTGTCGTTCCCGCCACCGAACAGGACATCACCGTCTTTCGTTTTGAAGGCCTTGTACGGAACAATCGACGCTGACAAACAGGAGAAATGTGTTAGTCAGGAAGAGTGCAAGCAACCTTGGAACACCGTGAACTGGGTAAACTCACGATGTGCCGTGCCCCATCTGCCGGTATCCTTCTGACCGCTGATGAGGCAGCTACTGGCAATATTGGCGAGGGTGGCAGTCTGGCAGTCACTCAAGGCGACATCAAGATGCTGCCCCTTTCCGGACTTCTGACGGCCAAGAAGAGCAGCCATGATGGAGTTGCTCGTGTATAAACCGGTGGTCAGATCAGTGACAGCAACACCAACCTTGACCGGGGGGCCATCCCGGGCGCCGGTGATGTGCATCAAGCCAAATTCCGCCTCCACCATCACATCGTAGCCCGCTCTTTGCGAGTACGGGCCGTTCTGGCCGTATCCGGTAATCGAGGCATAGATCAGGGCCGGGTTGATCTTATGGATGGTATCGAAGTCCAGGCCGTATTTCTTCAGCGCTCCGGGGATGTAATTCTCCACGAGAATGTCGCATTTAGCCGCCAGCTTGTGGAGGATCTCGACACCCGCGGGATCCTGAAAGGACAGACCCAAAGACTTCTTGTTTCGGTTTACCTTGGAGGGAGTCAGTCTCCGAGGTGTCAACACGCCAAGCGATTTAATTGCTCACACCTAGAAAGTAAGCCGACTCTCCAGGCCCTTGATGCTGCGAGCCCTCGCTGTATTTTGCGTATGGTGGACCCCACGCCCTCGTGTCATCACCGCGAACCGGATGCTCGATCTTGATGACCTCAGCACTGGACGGACTCAGCATCTGTGGACCGAACTCGTTCCCAATGGACGTCTCCTGTGGGGGAGCTCTTACCCAAGGTCACCAAGGATTTGAGTACAGTAAGGCTATGTATAGCATTGTGTTAGCAAATCAATGTCCGCCTGAAAATCAGAGGTCAACTTACACCAGCCAACACACGTGTCATGTCCAACACCCGGTAGCCTTGGAGAGGCAGCGAGCCGGCAGCGGTAGAGGCACGGCGACAGAGGCGGACTTGGACTTGGTTCCTGCTGGCAGCACTCGAAAGCAGAGACAGACATGACCGCGCACTTTTGCATGACCTCATTGAGGCCGAAAAACTGCGGAAAGCCATGTTGGGAGGGGGGCGCGCTCAAACTCGCTCACACTTACATTGGGTATTCCACGATGGAGGACTTACAGTTGGAAACACTGGCTAGAAGTTGTTGGTGCATCCCTTTTTCCCAAGGCTTGGCCTTACAGCAGAAACGAACCAAGCGCGCCCCCCCGTGAACCGCTGGCCGAAGTCGCAAGGACGGTTGGGAGCCGAGGTCCACTGATTACCCCCGGGACCTAGTTGCCCTTCAGCGGGGTAGGCATTCGGGTTCGGCTCATCGGTGGGGGGTTTTTCGACGGTCAATTCCACTTTCAACCGTGCTCATTCATTCTTGTGGCTACGGAAGACGGAAAAGAGCGTGGCAAAAACTTGGTCTATTCCAACGATTTCCAAGTGCGGTCGTGGCCAACCTTACACTTGGGATCTCACAAGGAAGATGAATTACAACAGCAACATTCATCCAAACCCCCCTCATTTCCACCTACACCTACACCGCCAGCGACATCCCATCCCTATCCGGTGGGGACACCCGTCTCGTCGAGATATTCAAATCTCCAAAAACAACCCGCATACATCTCCAGGCCTCGTCTAACCAGTGTACTCAACTGTGACAGAAGAGCCAGATACAGACGAGCTGGTCAGGACCTTTCCGCTCTGCTTGATATCGATGAGGGTGGCCCCAGCAGGAGTCACCTTGCCGGACGATCCGGTGGCAGAGGCTCCAGTGAAGGTCACAGTGTTAAAGTCGGCAAATGGGACGAGAGAACCGCCCGAGCTGAAATCCTCGACAATCCATTCCGCGTTGAGCTCCTGCAGGGCTCGGGTTTGGCCAGTGAAGGTGTGGGTCACGGAAGTGCCCTTTGACACGTTCTTCACAACTGCAGTTCCGGCCGTGGTCGAAGTAGCTGTGACTGTCACAGTAATAGTGTCACCAGCCGAGATGGTGATGCCGCTGAAGGTATAACTGTATAGCTGGTTAGCCCAACCGC
Source organism: Diaporthe helianthi (assembly GCA_001702395.2). Classification (NCBI taxonomy): domain Eukaryota; kingdom Fungi; phylum Ascomycota; class Sordariomycetes; order Diaporthales; family Diaporthaceae; genus Diaporthe; species Diaporthe helianthi. Next base: position 16,663 of record MAVT02000307.1, on the reverse strand, counting down.
CAGTGATCTCGGAATTGTCAACTGGGCCCGAGGACGTTGTGGCACTTACGCATAGTCGGGGTACCACTCATACCAAGCATCAAAGCTGATTTGTGAGCCCCGAACGTAAAAGTCGACACCAGTTTGCAAAATCGAGTTGGTGGCCGTGTCGCCATCGATTCCGACCCAGGCCGAGGCGGCATACTACATACATCAGTGCAAGTCAATATCTTCTATTGCAAACAACTCGTCACGGCACAACGGTTGGGAACTGCTCACTAACCTCAGTGTTGGAGCTACCACCCGAGGGCTTGGACGGAGTGGGCACCACAAATGTGCCCGTGACCGACTTGTAGCCAGTGCCAATGAGAACGGCGCCAGCCCAGTTGGACGAGTACTCGGCATTGGCAGTCTCGTTGGTGAAAGTATCGACCTTAAGACCGTCGGCCTCGGTAGCAGGAAGCAGGGGGTTGGTCTGCCTGGTTGCCGCGCGAGCAGCGTGCCGCTCACGACGCTTCTCGGTCCAACGGGCAGCAAGGGCAACCTCAGCGCCGAGGGCGGCGGCGGCAAGAACAGAGAGTCTCATTTTTAAGGTCGTTTAACCGAGTCTGACTGATGCAAAGAGAAAGTCGAGGAGAGAATAGTTGAATTTGGGCTTGCTTGGCTGATGCTCAAAGGCTCGCTGTCGATGAAAATGCCACAGCTTCTACGGTGAGGATATCAATGCGTCTTTATACCTAGGCCTTTCATGACCGAGGACTTGCGTGCTTGACCAGCAGCTGCACTTATTGTGTATCTCTCTGCGCAATTTCATCAGCCATATCCAGGGCAACCGGGCTGCGACGCAACAGTACGAGACCAGAGAGATATCAAATGAGGCTATCCCCCCCCCCCACCGCAACCCCGTGTTGAGATTGATACCACCTTCCTCATTGAAAGAAGCAGAATCTCCCAAACGATTTCTAGTGTATACAGGTGACTGGGGCAGGGATGTCAGCGCGCTGCCGCCATCACACCAAGCTAACAACAAGCTTAAAAGGGTGTAAACCAGGAAGATGTGTAGAAGAACAACATCCACCCTGACGCAGTGCCACAGTCCAACGGACCCCGGTGAGAGACGAGATATGCACGGTAACCCCATAAGCACGGCAACATGCTATATTCTGAATAAGTCATGTCCACCAATCAACAAAGATAAGATGAATTCGGCCGGCAGGTCTAGCCCAGACTGGGACCATTACGCCGGGCGGGGTGCGGGAAGTGGGAAGAATATTGTGGACTGTCGGACTGCGGACCTGGCAACCTCGGAGTCGCAACACACCTTGAGATAAACGCAGCAGCAGGCCATCGGCAGCACTGAGGGGCTCGAGAGGGGCCACTGCACACCATTTAGTGTTATCAATCCATGGATTCGACCGGTGAATGGTCAGCGGCACGCTTTCGTCAGGGCAGTCGACTAGTGCGCCATCACATGCGTGATTTCGCAACGCACACTCAGGTTGTTTTCTTCTCGTAAGTTGTTGACGTGATGCCATATCTCGTCGAAATGGGGAGAGTTGGCAACATTAAACCCCCAGGTACTCCAGCCACACACTTTCTACGTCACCAGCAAGCACCACATGGACGGCCACGGCATTCCGTCGCTGTCTATCAGGTTTGGGGATAGCGTCAGATGCAAGCCGCGCGGCACTGCAACCCCTTCTGCCCAGGCACTCAGGCTGCCAGGCACTACACTACCATCTGCCGATCCACCTTGTCAATGCTCCGGGGCAATCGCCAAGATCCCTTGTCAAAAGCTTGTATTGCTGGGCGCCAAGGTTCCGGGCTAGTTGTGGCGGACATTTGGCACACACCCGAATACTCCGAGAGGACAGACAGACAGCATTCATTGCATGCCATTCAAGAGTTGCGTGCGTTGCACCTCATCCTGCTGACATACGACCCCTCCATATTGCTGTTTTCCCTGGCCACCTTCCTCTTTTGCCCTGGGGCTGCACAACGTTGCCTCGCGCTAGAATTTGGCAAATGATAACCGGGTTCCATAGTTTCCAAGTGCTCTGGCTATGCTTGCACCCAAACGGTATCATCTCCGTGCCGGCCAGTATCAATGGTGTTGGCCAAAGTCCGGTGTAATTGCAGGAGATCTCGGTGCTCCGGAGCCGAAAGTCGTACTTGGGCCTCATGGGCACCTTGCTCAAATATAGTCTACCTAGGTAGTTGCTTATAGGATGTTAATGACTGCCTATATAAGCTTTTCCCGGTGGAAGATCAGGGATAGATACCATAACCACATACCAGATAACCCGCTCGTCGAATCAAACGGCCTTCTGATTGCGTCGCGTGTGGCTGACAAGCCCTGGGGGTCACCCAAAGTCTAACTGTCTCCTAGCAGCCCGTCACAGCCATGGAGTTGCCGATATATGACGAGAATGTGTGCTCAACTTGAGGAATACCCCATCGCCTCTTAAAAACTCCACAATCCCTTCATGATCATCTCAATTCAGCAACAACGCGCATGAACTCTTGAAGTCGTACTGGCTTGGTACCAGGGTGGCAACTCACTACACTCAGTGTACTCGATTTATTGTACTGCGTGTAAATAAACCCAATTCCATGGCCAAATGAGACTGCTCTAACGAATGGCCTAAATTTTCTCTCAGAATATAAGCGGAACATTCTAAGATTAGCCAAATCTTGCCAAGGATCACAACTTCAACTTGAGTGAACACAGGAAGTTCGGCACACGAGCACATCTATAGCGTTCATATATCTCTGACTCACATGTTTCAAACTGTGCTTGCGATCAACCTCTTCGAGACGGTTGAAAAGAACAACGTCTTTGTGAGGATCAAAGCAGCCTGAGAAAGTGAGAGTAGGATCATAGTCAGCTCGAGCGCCACTGACAGTGCGTTGGCTTCAGTGCATCATCTCATTTGGTGAGTGCCGGGGGTTTGCACTTTCTGGGATTGGGATTATACTCTTCTTCCAGTAATGTACACTTTGGGTGGGCTTGTTTCGATGATTTAAACCACCGCCTAGTTCATACCTACCTGGCTATCCCGCTGAGGACCATACTTGGGTAGTTTCACCACAAATCATAACTGATATTGCATGTCTATAGTAATCTCAACCTTGGAACTTAAAAGGTTAAGTTTGGGTTGGTCGCATCTTTATGTCCCCCCGCAAGGGCCTCCGGGTGTACGCTACCCGTGCATCGCTTACACGGGCCACAAACTGTGACAAACATCAGACGGTATGATGGGAAATCAACGAGGTGGCAAAGCACCTGGGCATATTGTGATCTGGCACTTTGGACGATCCAACGTTTGAATTCAAGAAAACTTCTTTCACTGAACATCCAGGACAACCAGACGGCGGACCCACCCCCAATATCGCCTCACTTATAATCTAGACCGTCATGCTATGGATCTCTTACCACCAACCGCCTCCAGTGCGCGGTGCAATCGGGATCCTCACAGGTCGTAACAATGTTCCTATTGCTATGAACCAATTGAGTTCGTAGAAATCCCTACGTGGCCTAACCAACTGAATGACTTGGATCGGGCGGCGCTTCCTAGGCAATTCCCACGCAGCACTTCTTGCACATTATTCCGAGCTGGATCTTAAAGATTCTCTTTAATAGATTAATTAAATGGCCCAGGGGTTGGAGCTTCGTCTTTTTAAGCCCTATATCTTATTTGACTTTGCTCAAGACAGTTGGACTCTTGGCCGGGTAACTTTGACCCTTTTGTTCTCGCCGGCTGCCAAACATTATGCGATTGTGATGAGTTCAGCGGGTTGTCGCTTGGCGTATGATATCTGGCTGGCAAGATGAAATAGGAGTTAATAACAACATTGGTCAACAGCGAACGCCAAGAACGATGTGCAGGATCGCGCCACATATTGTTGATCACCAGAAAGCTTCGTGTTCGCCGACGGCAGTAAGTGCTCAAAAGGGGCATGCTTGGCCGTCGGCAAGCCGTGCCTGAACTCGGAGTGCAATGAACAACGACATGAGATCAAGTATAAGTAACGTTCAATGCCTTCCTGGCTCTCAAATGTAGGTCGATAGTATTTGAAACATAAATAATTGCAGCAGCAACTTTGCCTTGGCTCTCTTTTCTTCGTTTCTCCACCGTCAACTCTGCAAGCAAATATAACCTTTTCCTCACCCCATCATAGATGGCATACAATCACCAAGATAATGACTCTGGCCGGCCCAGTCAAGTTAGGCATAATATGACGCGGATGTCAACATTCGCATACCACACCCACAAGCTGCGCTTGATGCTCAAGTTAGATGGTCCCAAATCCCAGGACGAAGAGCATTGCAGCCCTATCAAGGCTCATGGAGACTCCAAAGATGACCATGGATCCACAATTCACTCAGTCAGAGACTCGGTAGGAGATGATATGTCCATATATCTCGAGTCGCACCCAGAGATCGTCAAGGTATGGCACACTGAAAGGGACTAAGTCATCTGTTCACAATATTGGTGTTAAAGATGAGAGTGCTGAGAAATCTTGTCTAGAGAGAAAGTGCGACACTACTAGAGCTGTTTTTCGACCTTTGGTTTGTAGCCACACTCACCATTTTCGCCTCGGTAAGGCTTCCATCCATCTCATTTAACGCAGCACTCAGTGCTGAGGACGCACAAGCCCGGCATGCCCAGGTGAGGAGTGCGACATGATCCGAGGTGTCCTAATCCAAATTTCAGACCCACGAAATCATCGAGTTGCAAGATTTGGCGTCATACTTACATTGAGTTTGAATTGTGAGTCCAGAGTTCAAACCTTCTCACATGCACCTCAGACGGTGCGGATCTGACCTTGTTATTAGTCTTTTGTGGACTACTTCGTTTATAGTGGTCATTTACGATGTGAGATTTCTTGCGGATAGTTGGACAGGTGAGTAGAAGTGATTTATCTCCAGATGTAATCCTCAAGTACTAGTAGTGCACACTGCTAATAGGACCTTCGTATGTACAGAACGTATTGTTTTGGCCCTTCACCTTGCGGTTATGATTTCCTTCACAGAGGTCGCGCCTTTCTTCGATGCTCTGCACAAGATGACAGGCGTTTCAATGACATTGGGTAAGTTTGTGTGTCCAAGGCAGATTGGGTTGTTTTCCGAGGAGCTGACAAGGTGTCAGCCGCGACACTGATGTTATCTAGAGTTGTCCTGTTCGCCCAGAATGCCATCATCCTCTGGCATTTAAGACATTACAGGAAAGCCTGGACACCAATGCTTATCACGGTATTGGTTCCTCTTATTACAGCCTTTTGCTACGCCGGAATGTTAGCCGCTGCTAGCACGAGCCCTTCAAGCCAACTTGCGACACATGATGTGCTTTTCGTCATATCAGTGTTCGAGATTGTTGGCAACCTGGCCAACTCCCTGTTTCAAAAATACAAGGTGGTCAGCTTTGAGGGTTCGCACCTCGCCGAGAGGCTCAATCTACTCACCCTCATCATCCTCGGCGAAGGTGAGCTCCACCGTTCGGCCACGGCATTGCATTGATGAACTCAACCAGGGGAGACTGACCTTGGCTTGCAGGAATCATCAAACTTGCCAAGAATGTGTCCACCATAGAAGCCACTCTAGGGTGGCATGAGTGGTGTTGTTCTCAATCCGTAGACAACCCGAAGGCGTACGGTCCCTTCATACAGTGGTAAACGCTCAAAGACCCAGCGTTTGCAAGCTTTGGCTTGAATGGCAAGCATATACTTGAGAGTCGCTCCGTTTTTACTCTGCGACCAGAGACAAGCACAAAGTCAGAAGTGACGGTATTAAAGACAACTGGTGTTACTGGAGTTTTCAAAGAACATTGGACTGGTCTAGAGCTGCCAGGTTGCTTCCAAAAGTTTTGCAGACTCACACGATCAGCAGCAAAATTAATATAACCTCTCAAGAGCAACTGGATAGATGTAAAAAACAAACAACGCCCTTTTGCCATGCAATGCTTTGTAATCTGCACAACCCGCCTGAAAAAAGAATAAGAGCAAGTTGCTGAACCAATCGATGCCTGAGTCACAGCGGCGAGCACCTTCTTTGCGTGTTGCTAAACACAGGAGAGCTCAAGCCGCATTGTCTGAAACCAGTTCTGACGATCACCTTCACCTTCGTCGCTCAATGGCAACCCCGGAAGAGATCAGTCATGTCGTACCAGTTCCGCCCACAATTATCCCCAAGGTGTCTCTCGCCTGCTCCAACCTCGCTCTCGCCAATCCCACCACGACTCCAAAGCAATTAGCAATTACCCAAGCCTCAAGAGCGCCAACCTCGTGCCACACACCATAGTGTGGTACACGATTGGCTTTTGCTTGTTGTCAAACACGATATGTAAACATCGTCGTCTGAGGAACCCAATGTTCTCCCTTATTCGGCGACAACCAGGCCCTCCAGGGCCCTCATAGCCCTGGTTCCTTCTTTTTCAAACGCCATAACCATACTTTCGCACTCGAACTTGAGCTTCTGCTCAGATTTGCCGGCATTGTAGTATATCCATTCCTCGACGGTCATATTACGCTCCTGTTCCGTCAGCTCCCCACCATTGGCGAAAAAGCGGTCAGCCGCCCCATAAGTGTCCTCCTGGTCATTCCGCAATCCGGCAAATACGGAGTCCAGATCGATTGCCGTCCAAGGCTCTGTGCTCTGCAAACCTCCCATAGCGTTTTGCTTTGACGGCGAGAACTGTTTGGAAGGCGACATCTGACGACTGGGCGTGACTGCGGCGGGAAGAGAAACGGGTGGCAGGCGCTTGCCTCTGCTGCTGGCAGTGTTCGGCTTGGAGGAGGGAGGACGGTTCTCTGCGTCTGACGCTTGCGGAGAAGGGGATGGCGAAATGGTGGCTTGCTTGGCTGACTGTGCGGGTGACGCATGGTGGCGTGGCGTTTTGGGTGGTGCCGCAAGGACATTGGAAGCAGAAGTCGAGGCAGAGGGCTCGTCGTTGCGAATTGCAAAAGGCGAGTCTTTTGGGGCTGGAACAGGTTTTCGGGCGATTCGAGGACTGCTGGCAACCGCCGAGAAGCTTTCCTGTACCGTCGCTGACTCGACTTGGATAACAGTCACAACACTCTGTGGCTTTGGCTCGACTAATGCCTGGCTAGGAGTCGGCATCTCTGGAGCGACTCCCAAGGGTTTCGGATTCTTCGGAGGTCGACCACGCTTCCCGGTGCTTGTTCGCTTCTTCATGCCCTCCGCCGGGACCGGGTCGGGAGCAGCCTCGACATCCGCAGGTTCAGTATTGTCTATCGTGGCGACTGCCGGGCCAGCAAGAATCGGAGTCACCTCATCCTTGACAGCCTCTGATATCTTGGACTTCTTTGGCGGGCGGCCACGCTTCGCTGTACCCTTAGTGCTCGTAGTGACACTGCCGAGCGAAGTCCTGCCGAGCGAAGTCCCGCCCAATGACTTCCTGACCACGGTGCCATTGCTCCCGAAACTGACGTCCGCCTCCGCAATCTCATCTGGCTCCTCAGCTTCTGCACCCATGCGCGACTGTGACTGCTCTGAAAGCACGGGTAGCGCGGGTTCTTCGCTTTTCTTAGAGGCTGTTTGTTTGGACAGCTTCTGGGTGCCAGCCTTACGGCCCTTCTTTGGGACTGCCGTTTGTTCTGCCTCGTCCTTCGGGTCAAGATCCATCTCATCTTCCATAGCTTTCAAGTCCGCGTCAACCTGTGCATCGGTTGGCTGGGCTGGCGCAGGATCAAACATTGCAAAGTCGGTCGTCGCAGTGTGGGCAAGAGGCTCGTCTGCTAAAGAGTTGTTGTTGACTTCTGCCCACACATGAGAAGCCGCCGCCTTCTTGGTGTCGGTATCGGCCAAAATATCCCCATCATCAGACAGTGGCCGCTCAAGGTCAGCCTCCAGCTGTCTGTCGATCTCATCATCCTTTGGGACAGCGACTGGCGAATTAGAGTCCGCCGAAGCAGTCGATAATTCTCTAGCGTGCCGAGTCCCAGATGCTTTCCGTGTACTAGACGCCTTCTTCGTCTTCCTAACTGCTGGTTTCCTGGGTGGCTCTGGGGCATCGACCATGTCTGTGTCGACCGAAGAGGCCTCGGTCGCGGTACTACCGCGAGCCTTGCGCGTCTTGGTGCGTTTCTTTGGAGCAGGTGCTTCTGCGTTGCTTAGCGCCGCATCGTCCAGCTCCTCACTCGATCTCTTGCGGCCTCTTGCGGGCTTTGCAGGTGAAGGTACGGGAGCCGCCTCTTGCTCTGGTCCATCTTCCGGTACTTCAACAGCATCGTCCTTTTTCGCACGAGTCTTCCTGGATTTCGTTGCCGTTACCGTTGCCGTTGCCGTCGCCGTCTTCTTTCCCTTCGTGGTCTTCTTAGCCCCCTTAGAAGCTGTCGTCATGGTGGACGCTGTCGTAAGAACGCTGTCGTCGGCATCTGCAGTGACATCGGCCAGAGATGTCAAGTCTGAAGCGGCCGTAGCAACAGACTGTATTGAGAGTCGAGAGGCTTTGGACCTCCTGGCAGCTTTAGATCGTCCTGTCTTCTTAGGGGCCGGCTTCGAGCTGATCAGGGCGAAAAAGGGACAGTTTGGTGCCCGGCTATAGTGTTCATCCCTGAGACGGGTCAGTAGCTCAGACGCACTGAAAGGAGTGGCACAGCTTCGTACCAAGGCTTATCACCCCTTTCCCATCCGTCAAGCCCCAAGTGGCAGTATGTGCAAGTGGCATTGTCATCCGACTCGAGTGTTGGTGTGTATTTCCAGCCAGCCTCAACAAGCTTTTGGACTCATCAGCATATCTTTTTTCTTTGTATTGCAAGATGCAAACAGAGCGTCTTACCTGCTTCGTCTTGCAGGACCAGCCTTTTTTCCTCTCGTGAGGCCAACGTCCGGCGAACGTGGCGTTCCGGGCCTCTGACATGAGCGCGTCTCTGGGGTCCTCACGCACGTATTCGCCCAGCTCGGCCTCGACCGCTGCCGTGATGGCCCAGCCACATTCGGGTGCGTGTTTTAGGTGCTCCTCGAGGGGACGGTCGTCCTCTTCCCAGCCGTCGAGGGCCTTGTGGCATAGGAAACAGATGACATTGTCTGGGTTGCTGGGGTAGGGCTGGAAGTAGAAGCCTGCCTTGGCCATCTGCATCAAATGGGATCGGGTCAGGACGCCTTTCAAAGTGAGCGCTCGGGGGACACGGGGGGCTGACTACGCACATCAGCAGGCTTTATGGACTTGTGTGGCCATGATAGCGTCTTCGGGGCGCGAGATGTCGCCGCGGTTGATGCCCTCCGCTTTATGACACGCTGCGGGCCGTGGAAAGACGCAAGTCGGTTCTCGTAGATGAAATACTCATCAATTTCGTCGGTAGACATCGTAGGGGTGATTGCAGCCTGGTCGGCTTCACAAAGCTTGATGGAGGGGTTCGTGTCTTACGGCTTCGTCGGCGCGTGCATACGTGCAGCTCGAACAGTCAAGGTGACAGCCCAGAAGGCGAGGGAGTGGGGTGAAAGAGGATGAGTTGTCAGTGGTTGCCAGTCGTTTGGGAATTCCGAAAATGCAATAAGGCGCATCGAACACAAGCTCTAGTTGTGGTGGGAGGGACAGGGACGGTCTGATGTCAAGAAATCGCGTTGCAGAGCATGGGGCTCTGAAGGCAAGGGCTAGGCAAAGCAAACAACCCTCGGCGTCCGGTGAATCCCGACGCGTCATTGGCCTGCTGGCTCCTAAAAGTAAACAAACGGGAGCCCCACCACCGCCCCCAGTCAATGATGTCCGCTAAAGTGCTGTTCTAGTGTACAGCTCCTCGACACTGTGCAAACCCGACCTGGCGATAAATTCCACCACACGTCCACGTCATGAAAATAGTTCAAATACGGCATTGTACAGAGTACGATATTTCACTACTTATATTGAGGCTATACTGTAGGCAGACCCAATCGCCCAACCTCAAGCTATGCAGTGCTTCATTGACAGCAAGAGGCTGTGCTGTCACAGGCGACTGGTCATGGCCTGCTCGAGTCAGCTGGCAAGACCGAGGTCTTGGTAGAAAGCATCATTAGCAGGCTTCCTGCCAAGGAATTGCTCCAGAGTGACCATCTCTTCCTGACTGCCACCCCTCTCGAGAACAGTGTGCCTATATCGTCGACCTTCTTTTCCGTTCAAGGGGTCGGCCTTGAATGCGGTATAGAACATGTCCGTGGAGTAAACTTGAGAAGAAAGGTAGCCGTAATAGCCAGCATCGTATCCTCCTATGAGATGACCGAATGTCGCTGGTCCATTGCCCCAGTTGCTATACAACAGGTTAGCATCTCAAACGGCACGATCTTCTTATGATGAGTAAAACTCACCTTCCCTGGCCCAGAGACTCGGGACCCTGCAAGCCAGCAATTTCGGCACGCAGGTCATTGTAGACCGCGCTAGCATCAAGCTTCTCCACCTCCTCGTGGCTCTTGGGCGTGTGGACGGTCATGTCGAAGATGCCAAAATGTAACTGGCGCAGGTTGAAGAGTGCGCCGTTGACATTCTTTGTCGCAACAAGCTTCTCGACGAGTTCGTCTGGGATCTGTTCACCCGTCTCATAGTGGCTCGACAGGCCCTTGATCTGACTAGGGGTCCAGCACCAGTTCTCAAGCATTTGTGAAGGCGCCTCGACAAAGTCCCGAACTGTCGAGGTGCCATGGAATCTCGACGTCTTTGTGCGGCCTGCCAGGTCGTGGATGCCGTGTCCCAACTCGTGGAAGAGCGTCACCACCTCATCATGCTTGAGGAGACTGGGTTTCTTTGGCGTAGGCTTGCTAAAGTTGCACACCAATGCAGTGGCAGGATAACGGCGCTTCCCATCAGCCTGTAAGAAGCCAGGAGACAGGTTGAAGTTGGCCGCATGAGAGTATTTTCCAGTTCGAGGGTGAAGGTCGAGGTATAGGTACCCAACGAAGTCGCCGCCTTCCTTGTCGTCGTCCCATACTGAAAATACGATCACATCCTCATGCCAGGATATGTCCTCGCCCTTTCCAGTGGGGCTGATTGCTGCCTTGTCCTCAGAGGAAAGCTCGACGAAGACGAAACCGAACAGCTTTTCGAATATGTTCAGCATACCAGCCACCGTTTTCGACAGGGGAAAGTACTCGGAGATCTTGTTCTCATCGATAGAGTACTCCTGCTCGATCATCAGACGATCATAGAAGCGGTGGTCCCACAGGTAGTAGCTACCATCAAACTTCTCCCCGCGCGACTCGACATCGGCTTTCTTGATGGCCTTGAGGTGTTCTGTCTCCTTCTTCCCACCAGGTGCAAGTTTGACACGCAGATCTCCGAGGAAATCATTGACTGTCTTTGTGGTCTTGGCCATCTTGTCCTCGATCCTGAAAGAGGCATGGTCTGGGAAGCCCAGCATGCGCGCAGCTTCATCGCGGAGGGTGATGGCCTCCTTGAACAGGGGCATGTTCTTGTTGCACTTGTTCTCGTTGGCGATGAAAAGCCTGCGGCGGGTCTCGGGGTTCTTGGCGAACTTCAAAGTTGGGAAGAGGTCCGGGTATTTGAAGGAGACGCGGAGCTTACCCTCGTTGTCCCCTGTGCCCTTCTCCCAGCTTTCGGTGAGGTCCGTCGGAACGCCGTCCAATTCCTCGGGGGTGAAATAGATGGCACCTTTTTCCTCGTTCAAGGCCTTGGTGAACTCGATCTGGATCTGGCTGAGCCTCTTCTTGATCTCCTTGAAGCGCTCTCTTTGAGGTCCGGCGGGCAGCCCCAGTCCGTTCGAGATGTAGTTCTTCCTCTCTTTCACTAGGAATTTCTTGTCCTCGGTGTCTAGACCCAGGCTGTCCGTTTTCTGGTAGACGGCGTCCACGATCTTGAATACATCTTCCCTGGTGGCCATCTCAATGGCGAACTCATCCATGATGCTTTCGGCTTCTGTCGAGGCATCCCGCAGCTCAGAGTTGCTTGAGACATATTGATAAAAGCCCAGAATGCGGGCTGTCAAAGCAGATTCATTCTCGTCATAAATCTGAGGCTGCAAGACATTCTCGAATGTGGTCTTGGAGCTGTCGTCGGCGGGTATCTTGGCCACGAGACCATCCAGGAGGCTTCGTGTCTTGTCGCATAAAGCCTTGGTGTCCGAGACGATGTTCTCTTTTGTGCCGATAAAAGTAGGCGGGGCCTGCGGGGGCTTCTTGTACTTGTCCATGATGTAGGAAGGGTGTGCGGCGAATGGCCTGTATGTCGAAAACGAAGCAGTCGCGATGAGGGGAATCTTGGTTAGACGACTGGCTTTTAGGTGCGAGAAGGTTCCGAGCAGCGAGATGCGCGGAACGGCTCGTGAGACAGCCAGGATGGAAAGAATGAGCACCAAGAGGGACACGACAAAGAGGACTGCAGGTTTCTGGGGCTTAGCCCTAGTTTTCAAGGGGTGTTTTGGGAAATGGGACGCCACGTTGGAAGGTTGGAGGACGTTCCTGCACAATTGAGGGAGGGAATGGCATTGGCAGGCTTGCGCAGCTCGATGGATGGGGTACCTAGGTAGGTATCTATCTCGACTGCGGGACACTGCGGGGGGCTTACAGCCTGGTCAGGGGGTCCCTGCAGGCTTGGTGCGAGTCCATGCGGGGCCTTGCAGGGTGCTTTATCCCCAAGGCTGGCAACGACAGTCAGGTGCGGCGAGAGCCGTTTTTTGGGAGCTGTGTGTGACGCGGACAACTAGGAGGTTTTGCCATAGAAACCTAGGGAGTTTGTGCTACAGAAGTTTGAGCACATTAGGTAAGTATGTTTGTGTGCATTGAGCAAGTCCTCGGGCCATGCTCAAAACGGGCACGGCAGCAGGGAAGGGGAAACAGACGCATCCTCAAATAAAGGGGTATTCTTACATCCTCTATAACCTAATACTCCTAGGGTAACTAGGACCTCCTAGCTTCTAAGTAACTTACTATATAAATCTAGTATAGTACCTACTTAACGCCTAGGCCCTAGTTATTAACCCCTAAGTCTTATTAGTAAGGCTATAAATAGCCTATCTTTTATATATTTATTTTCTTTCCTAGTATTTTTATTAACTTAGATTATATATAGATATATTATTATCTAGTAAAGTAGTTAATAGGCTAAATATATAGTAAGAATAGAGAGTTTTTCCTTACTACTTCTTTCTTCTTTAATAACTTTATTTATTCCTTTTTCTTCTTAATTCTCTACTACTTCCCTACTAACCTAAAGAACTTAATACTTATAATAAAGTTATTATTACTAATAGTCCCTTAACTACCTAACTTTAAGCCTTAGTAGTATAGGTTTTATACTTTATATAACCCTAATCTAGTAGCTAATATAAAGGGTTAATACTACTAGCTTAGTAGCTATTTAAATATATATAATTTTATACTTTTTAGTATAAAGTATAAGTTATTATTTTTATATATAAGTAATCTTTAGTATATTAATTACTATAATAAGGCTTTATTAGTTAAAAGTCCTTTTTAAACTCTTTAGTTCTAGTACTACTTTTATATATAATATAAGCCTAAGGGCTTAAATAAGTATAATTATTATATGACTAATATTTTTATATATAATTATACCCTTTTAATATAAGAGAATTATATAGTAGAAAAGATTAAAAGTACTAATAGTATCTTTTAGTCTAAGGTTATTAAAGAGCTTACTATAATTAGTTAATCCTATTACTAGTAACTTATTTAGTTTTAATATATATAATTAATAGGTTTCTTTATAATTCTATAGTAAATATAGTAATAATTATAATATTAAGTTTTATAATTTATTAATATTTAATAATAGTATATAAAAAGTAAAAATATAGGACCTTAAATTAATATATAATATAAATAAGAAGAAAGCTAATAAGAACTTTCAGGGTAATAAGTAATTAAGGTACTTCCTTTACTAATTTAATATCCTTAATAATTATTTTATTAGTAGTTAAGATTAGCTTAACTAAAAGGTTACCCTCTATAAGTACTATAAGAGTATAAATTACTTAGTAGAAATCCTTATTATAAAATATACCTACTAAGAAAACTAGTAAGTTAGTAATCTATTTAATATATAAGCCTATACTTACTAAATAAATAGAGTTTATAATACTAAATAGCTTCTAATTGGCCTTAGCTTACTTTATAAACTTATTTCCTTATAAAAGTAAGAGCTAGAAAGCTAGTTATTTATATTTCTACTAATAAAGAGTAGTTAGCTACCTAGATATACTCTAAAGTAGTATAGTAATCTTATTATAATAGATACTACCTACTAGACTAATAAGCTTTTCTAATATTTATTTACTCTCCTTATTATTAATAATAGTAGTAAATAGTACCTTAGTACTTTTTTTTACTCAAATTAATAGGTATACTTCATTAAAGCCTTACTAATAGCTATTAAAGAGCTAGTACTAAGTTAGTAGTTATAGTAAATAGTAATAAATAATTTAGTAGCTAAGTAAAAAGTAATTTAATAATTCTCTTAATTAAGTACTTTTTTAAATATTAGTATATTTCTTTACTAAAAGTACTAGAAGTCTATAACTTATTACTATTTAATAACTTTAAAGCTTATAAAAAGTTATTAATATATTAAGAAAGTACTATATATTATAATTAATTAGAATAAATACTTATAAGAGTACTAAAAAGTAATTAAAGCTATCCTATAAAAAGCTTAATTTAAGTATACTTATAAGTAGTTAGTAAGTAAGTTATTAGGTAACTATAGTAAGTAGGTATTTTAAGCTAGGTTTATTACTACTTATAACTTATTAGTTTTTATTAAAATACCTACTAATTAGCTTAAAATTTACTATTCCTCTACTAGTTTATATACTAACTACCTCCTTTTTGAAGGGCTTTTATAAATACCTTAAAAGCTAGGGCTTTAAGGCTTCTTTTTATTATAATTTACCTTACTTTCTCTAAGGCTATCTAATACTATTTAGCTATTATAAAGTCCTAGTATAAAAAAGCTAATTATTACTAGAAACTTAAGTATTATTTAAAACTCTATATTATAACCTCTTACTTTAAAGCTTTAGGTTATTTTCCCCTTAGTTTATAGTAGGAAATTACTTAATAAATTAATAAGGTAAAGTAATAAGAAGATACTAGTAAGCCTATATTTTATAAAGCTAATATTTAAACCCTTAGATACCCTTATAGAGAATAATACTTAATAAGAACTATTTATACTAATCTTTAGTAAAAGTATAACTTTAAGGGTAAGCTAATCTCTTCTAGTACTATATAGTTCTTTATAAGGATCTTTAAAAAAGATTGGTAGTATACTCTTTAAAAGTATTAAGAAGACCCTTTAACTAATAAATAACTTATACTTAAAGAGTATATTTAGTAAGAAAATTAGTAAGTTCCTAGTAGTATTTAGTATATAGTACTAACTATAGAGTAAGTAAGTACTATAAAAATATATAATCTATAAGTCTTACTATACTAACCTTAAAAATAACTAGTTTAATTACCTTAAGTAGCTATAAAAGTACTTCTATAATACTCTTTAAGCATTAGAAGCTTATAATAATAAGGGCTTCTTTATAAAAAACCTTCTTATAAGGCTAAAGAAATAAAGATATATAAAGTTACTATAGTTAATATACTAGCTATAAGCCTAATTATTAAGTTAGGTATAGCTATATATACTTAATAGGTAAATCTAGTATAGCTTAGAATACCTAACTTCTTACCTTAGGGTATACCCTGACTATAATTAATACCCTCTATACCTATACCTATAAAGTAGCGGGAAGACTAGTAAGTAGTCTTACTAGCGCTTAAAAAATAGGCTATATAAGTACCTCTTATAATACTAGAATCTATATTAAAATCAACCTCTTATACCCTTTCCGATAGTAGGGCTATAAAAAAACGCTAGATGTAAAAAACGCGATAAATTCCCATTAATCTCCTATATCTACCCTCCTTATATATAGATATCTGTACTATATAATTTAAAAGCTATATAGATGTAACTAATTAACTATATACTTTAAGGCTATTGCTATTAATTAATATAAGTTATTTATAGTTAATACTTAGTATATTAGCTATAAGCCTAGATTACCGCTATAACCTACTATAGTATTAAGTTAATTAATCTATTTACTATCTCCTTACTAAAATCCTCTTATATATTAAACGTAGCCTCTAATAGCTTCTATAGTAATTTATTTATCTTTAGAAGACCTAAAAGCTTAGGGTAACGTTCTATAATTCTTCTTTTTAGTAGGTACTATAGGTTTTTAATAGAGTTTAAGTTAGGTAAGTATAGTAGCTACTTAAAAACCTAAATACCCTCCTCTTTAAACTAGCGTTTTATAATCTATACTATATATCTAGATGCGTTATCTTATATAAATATAGTATTATAGTCTATAATTATTAGTAAGTACTTTTAAAGTATCTTAAGATAAATTATAGTATTAATACTACCCTACTTATAATTAGGGTTATTAATAAGTAGTATAAAGTTACTCCTTATACTATACTAAATACTACCCTAGTATATTTAAGATTAGCTTGCTTTTTTATAATAAGCTTATATATATTTAATATCTATTACTAAACTCCCTAGGAATTAATTATTAGAAAATATAATGGTTATATAATATAAAGTAACGTTAAACACTAACGAGTTACCTACCCTAACGAGTTACCCACTTTTCAATGTTATTAGTATAACAACCCAAATTATAGCACTATATTAATTAAAATTAATTA